>WNWK01021362.1:0-34211 GCA_009830355.1 Cherax destructor
TCCATAGGACCAACTCAGATTGTGCGAATTGATATCATGGAGAGATTTCCAAGTTGTCTATCTGGTGGATAGAACATAATATACAATTAGGCTATGATTCTTATTAGTGTTGCTTGGTTATGTGTTAAAAATTTCTTAGGTGTTCAGATGTATACTGGTAATATGTACTGAGGTTATTTAGTTAGGTGTTTTGTGTACCTAGTAAGGGGGAAGGGGAGAATTTAGAGGAAAAGTGATCTAATGACAGAGAACCTAAGGTTTTCTGACGATATCACAAGGTCACCTAGTTTTGTGTGGTCCAGTAGTTGGGACAGACAGGAGCGACCTGCTCTAAACCCATGTTGCCCTGGGTTGTGTAATTGATGGGTATCAAGATGAGTGGCGATCTTGCTTCTTAGAACCATTTCAAAGATTTTTATGATATGGGACGTTAGTGCTATTGGTCTGTAGTTCTTTGCTATTGCTTTACTGCCGCCTTTGTGGAGTGGGGCTATGTCTGTTGGTTTTAGTAACTGCGGGACGACCCCAGTGTTCATGCTCCCTCTCCATAGGATGTTAAAAGCACGTGATAGGGGCTTCTTGCAGTTCTTGATGAACACTGAGTTCCATGAGTCAAGGCCTGGAGCGGAGTGCATGGGCATGTCATCGCCTTTTCGAAGTCATGTGGCGTCAGGGTAATGTCAGATAGGCTTGTGTCTACTAGGTTCTGTGGCACTCTCATAAAAAATTCATTTAGGTCTTCAACTTTCAGTCTGGTTAGCGGCAAGCTAAAAACTGAGTCATACTGGGACTTTAGTAACTCACTCATTTTCTTGCCGTCATCTGTGTAGGATCCATCTCGTTTTAGAAGGGCCCAATACTGGATGTTGTTCTTGACTTTGATTTGACATAAGAAAAAAAATACTTTGAGTTTCTTTCAATTTCATTTATAGCTTTTAGTTCTTCCCACGTTTCTTGATTCCTGTAAGATTCCTTTAGTTTTAATTCGATGTTTGCTATTTCTCTGACCAGTGCCTTCCTAAGTATTTCAGATATATTGGCCTCTTTTAGCCTCTCTGTTATTCTTTGCCGTCGCCTGTATAGGGAGCGCCTCTTTCTTTCTAGTTTACATCTTCTCCTCCTTTTCCTTAAGAGAATTTGCCTTGAGCAAACCTCAAGTGCCACAGAGTTAATTTGTTCTAGACATAGGTTAGGATCCGTGATGCTTAGGCTATTTTCCCAGTTTATATCATTTAGGACTTGGTTTACTTGGTGCCACCTTATGTTTTTGTTATTGAAGTTGAATTTGGAGAAGGCTCCCTCGCGACTCATCACATTTTGTCGATCTGGGGTTCCCCTCATACATGTCTGGACCTCTATTATGTTGTGATCTGAGTATATCGTTTTTGATATGATGACATTTCGTATCAGATCATCATTGTTAGTGAAGATGAGTTCCAGCGTATTCTCCAATCTTGTAGGCTCTATTATTTGCTGGTTTAAGGTGAATTTGGTGCAGAGATTTAAAAGCTCGTGTGTGTGCGGGTTTTCATCTGAGCTGCTTCCTGGTGTTATCTCTGCTACCACATTATTTGCAATATTCCTCCATTTTAGGTGCCTTAAGTTGAAGTCCCCCAGGAGCAAGATGTTGGGGGCAGGGGCTGGAAGGTTTTTCCAGACAGTGGTCAATTTTCAGAAGCTGGTCCTGTAATTGTTGGGACGTTGCATCCAGAGGCTTGTATACAACTACGATGACCAGGTTTTGACTCTCGATATTTACTGCTAAAACTTCAACTACATCATTTGAGGCATTTAGTAGTTCTGAGCATATAAGTGATTCTGTGATATGCAGGCCAACCCCACCCCACCCCTTTTTGCCTGTTCACTCTGTCTCATCTGTATAGGTTGTAGCCAGGGATCCATATTTCATTGTCCAAGTGATCATTTATGTGGGTCTCTGTGAAAGCCGCAAACATTGAATTTGACTCTGTAAGCAGTCCACGAATGTAAGGTATTTTGTTGTTCGTCGCTGGCTTTAGACCCTGTATATTTGCAAAGATGAATGTCGTCGGATGGGTGGTATTGGTGGTATGGGGAGGTCTTTTTTTCCTGGCACTAATATCTGTTGTTCTGGAGTGGAGGCCATTGACTGTGGTTCCACTCCAGAAATTATTGCAGTTGGTGTACGATTTCTCTCATTTCCTGCCAGCTTTTTTTCCTTCCTTGCGCTAAAAAACCTCTCTCTCTGGAGTGGCTTTGGCTACCCAGGTTTTCCCATGGTCTGGATGTTCTGTGTCGTCTTGTACCCTTTAGGTGGTGTGCCTGGCAATATAGGTTATAGCACTGTCTTTCCTGAACTGATGAGTGACACATTTCAGGGTGGAAAAGCTTACAGAAAGGGAGGTTGCATTTTCCTGTTGTCATATGGGCACGGCATTTTCTGGAGTGGTCAAAGTTGTATGTCCCATCTGTTTTCCCAAATGCATAATATTTGCATAGGCTTGGTTTGTGTTTGCCTTGTTTTGTTGTGACTGTGTTCCCTAATGTATTCCCTATTGGTGCGTGTTTTCCTGTCTCATTTCTATCTTCAGCACTAGTGCTAACATCCCCTTTTGTTCCATCTCCAACACTAGCACCTTCAGGAGCACTGTCCTCCAGGACAATACTAGCACCCTCAGGAGCACTGTCCTCTAGGACAACACTAGCATCTTCAGGAGCACTGTCCTCCAGGACAACACTAGCACCCTCAGGAGAACTATCCTCTAGGACAACACTAGCACCCTCAAGAGCACTGTTTTATAGGACAACACTAGCTCCCTCAGGAGCACTGTCCTCCAGTACAAAACTTGCACCCTCAGGAGAACTATCCTCAAGGACAACACTAGCACCCTCAGGAGCGCTGTCGTTCAAGACACCCCCTTCCAAACCACCCATCTTATTTTCCCAGGTGTCATACCATGTTGACATGTCTTTTAAGAAGGATCTTTTATTGGTACTCTTGTCTTTTAATATAGATGCAATTTCCTTATACAGGTGTATCTCGTTTGGGCAGACCCAAAAACATCTCTCTGAGTTTATGTCAAGGGTGGTCACTGGTTGAAAATCCCTGCATATACCATGGGACCATTGACCACAGAGATTGCAAGCAATCCAGGCCTGTTTTCGTCCCTTACCCTTTCTACAGACTACACAGATCTTCATGGTGGTGGTCATCTTACAACACTTGACCACTCTCCTAGCTAGCTAGTCTATAATTTCTCGAAGTATTTAGTTGTTTTTAACAGTTCCTCTGATTGGCTTATTTCCAACGAATCCGTTTGAATCCGGTCCTTTGTTTACTTATTTCTTGGACGAATCCGGGCGAATCCGGTTTATGCTCACTGTATATTTTAACTAATAACCACCTTAAGGTAGATCTGTCTATTTGTATTGTATCTATTTGTTGTAGTTGCTGTTTGGGTGTTTAATAAGGGCGTGTAAACCCCGTTAGCTTATGAATCCGGTCAGAGGATACCTTGTTTTCAACGAATCCGTTTGAATCCGGCCGTTCGTTCACTTGTTCTTGACGAATCCGGCGAATCCGGATTAGTGGATCACTTATTTGGGCGTATCCAGTCGGTGATTTTGGACTAGCACATGAAAAGGACAACTGGGAGAGTATTTAAGAGAGTATATGTGTTCAGTTTGATACAAAAAGTATAGCTTGCGTGATGGAGCAGCCGTGCTGCTCGTTGGTTCACTTGTTCTTGACGAATCCAGGCGAATCCGGATTAGTGGATCACATTATTTTTTACGTATCCAGTCGGTGATTTTGGACTAGCACATGAAAAGGACTACTGGAAGATTACAGTAATATGTGTTCAGTTTGATACAAAAAGTATAACTTGCGTGTTGGAGCAGCCGTGGCTTCTGAAGATGAAGATTACTGGAGGAATATTTGATTTTCGTTGTGTATATTGCGACCGCTGCTAACTACAGGTTTAGTGTATTACCACAAACTGTATACGTCACTCCATCACAATAAGTACCGATTTGTTACTAGTTAATAGCTACGGCAACACTGTAAGGTTTCTGAATGATGACACTAGGTGGATGGTATCACTAAATTTTAGGTCAGGTACACTGGCAGGTTTAAAAATTATTAATACGAGCTGACCGGCATGGTAGGGTCCTGGCGACTGTTGGCAACTGTTTACCACATGAACCTTGCGTCCTTAGGCCTAAATTCACCTTAAATTTCACCTTATATTTATTTGGTATCTTATCTATATATTACAGTACCACTGGGATAAACACTATAACACTATATATGACACTATTATCTTGGAGACTCTTTCCTCTGGCAAAAAAGGTTCTAGTATTGTTGTTATTTGCACACGGTATACTAAGCCTAACGTCCCCTCTTGAAAGTATACTCTGGCAGGTATTGCACACTAATTCTCCTTTTTGACGCAGTGTATACTATTTTTTCTGCTAGTTTGGTTCCAAGCGCTGGAGGGATGAGCCTTATAAGTTCACTGGCACAGTCTAGAGTTCTGGCACTCACACGAGATCACGATAATCAGGAAAAAAACACGGAGCACGCGGGGCACTCGCGGGGCACTCGCGGGGCACTCGTGGTGCACTCGGAGACGTGGGCGTTAGGCCCACGATTAAGTTCATGGAGCAGGAAGTGGCAGGGCCAGAAGCTATGACTCGACCCCAGCAACCCGAGAAGTGATATATGAGCTGCCCCAAATCAGAAAAGGGAGGTGAAGGATACAATTTATATAAAACAATCTGAAAGTGGAATCAGTGCCAGGAGAGAGAGAGACCGGAGGCCTAATGTGGGTGTAGGTAGTATTACCACAAGCAAATATCAGCAAATTCAACCAGAATAAGTGTGATCCAAGCCAGAGACATAAGAGATAAGGACAGATGAGTTGGTGAATAATAAAACAATCATAGAGTGAGGGGAAAAAATCGAAGGGAAAATATCCAGTATTCTTGGGACTCTGGTGTTTTTCCTGAAACGAGTGTGTTCAATAAGAAGTTCAGTTGTTCACCTGATAGCATAGTGAAATCCTAGAGCAGTATTTGAAGCACAGTTCATGTGAATATAAATACAGTGAAGAAGAAATGGAAAGGGAAGCAAGAGGCCAGGAGTGCCGCCACAATGGGAATCATCATGCAGCTGCAACTGAGCCGGAATCCAGATGACACCTCTGCCAGACGTGATGTACAAATCACCTTTTTGTGGTTGCAAGTGAGACTGGCATCTGGTCCTGCATCACTGATAGCTGGGGGTCATAAACCCTGCTCAGGAGAACTGAATATCATACATAGAACACTTAACATTTAGTAAGGAAGAAAAACTGGAAAGGGACTTAAGTGGTAGTACCACATGCTAGGTCGACATTAGTGAGCGCACGTGGAGGCTCTAAGGTCAGACAAACATACACTAACATAGCTGCTAAATAAGTGTAGGAGCAGGACAAGAAAGTTTTTATAACTGACAGTAACTTAAATAACACAGTGTGAATATACAAAGTGACTCTCACACATACAAACGCACACACGCACACACAGCCTGCTAACCGTTAGTGGCCAAAATAAACAGAAACCACCCTCGCACTCGCAAACCCCTAATACACACACACACACACATATTTTTTATTTTTTTATTAACACATCGGCAGTTTCCCACTGAGGCAGGGTGGCCCGAAAAAGAAAAACTTTCATCATTCATTCCATCACTGTCTTGCCAGAGGCATGCTTACACTACAGTTATAAAATTGCAACATTAACACCCCTCCTTCAGAGTGCAGACATTGTACTTCCCATCTCCAGGACTAAAGTCTGGCCTGCCGGTTTCCCTGAATCCCTTCATGTTACCCTGACACACTCCAACAGCACGTCAAGTCCTAAAAACCATTTGTCCCCATTCACTCCTATCAAATATGCTCACGCATTCTTGCTGGAAGTCCAAGCCCCTCGCACACAAAACCTCCTTTACCCCCTCCCTCCAACTTTTCCTAGGTCGACCCCTACCCCGCCTTCCATCCACTACAGATTTATACACTCGAAGTCATTCTATATCGTTCCATCCTCTCTACATGTCCGAACCACCTCAACAACCCTTCCTGAGCCCTCTGGATAATAGTTTTGGTAATCCCGCACCTCCTCCTAATTTCCAAACTACGAATTCTCTGCATTATATTCACACCACACATTGCCCTCAGACATGACATCTCCACTGCCTCCAGCCTTCTGCTTATTGCAACATTCACCACCCATGCTTCACACCTATATATATATATATATATATATATATATATATATATATATATATATATATATATATATATATATATATATATATATATATATATATAACAAAAGCACACCCATATATATACACTATACTAACACGTCTGAAGGAGGAAAGAATGGGAAGACGTTTTCATAGCTGGAGCAAGCCACCACATACGTAATGACATACATATTTTATTCATTCTAGAGTGTATATCAGGTTTTGAGGATATTTATATTGTTTATTATGTCATATTAGATGAATTGTGATAGATAAATAAGCCATAGAGTTGATAATAGTGTCATATTGAAGTACTATTTTGTCATGCCTCCTGACAGCAGGAACGGATTAATTGGATTTACATTATTTCTTATGGGAAATATTGCTTCGACTCTAGGATGTTTCGACTTTAGGACTCCTGTAACGGATTAAGTTCGAAACTCGAGGTACCACTGTATATACATAATGCATGCACACATTCACACACGCACTCAAACCCAAAAATAACGTTATACAAGTATACACACACACATTTTTAAGAAAGGAGACAGAAAAGAGGCACTAAACTATAGACCGGTGTCACTTACGTGTATAGTGTGCAAAGTCCTGGAGAAAATCATCAGGAAAAGAATGGTGGAGCACCTCGAGCTGAACAGGATAATAAACACCAGACAGCACGGATTCCGGGAAGGCAAATCCTGTGTAACAAACCTCCTAGAGTTCTATGATAAAGTAACAGAGGTAAGGCAGGAGAGAGAAGGGTGGGTTGATTGCATTTTCCTGGACTGCAGGAAGGCCTTCGACACAGTTCCTCACATGAGATTAGTAAAGAAGTTGGAAGAACAAGCAGGTATAACAGGAAGGGCACTGGAATGGATCAGGGAATACCTCAAAGGGAGGCAACAACGGGTCATGGTGCGTGGTGAGGTATCACAGTGGGCGCCTGTGACGAGCGGTGTACCGCAGGGGTCAGTCCTAGGACCAGTGTTATTCCTGGTATATGTAAATGACATGACGGACGGGATAGACTCAGAAGTGTCTCTATTCGCGGATGATGTGAAAATAATGAGGAGAATCACATCGGAAGAGGACCAGGCAGGGCTGCAAACAGACCTGGACAAGCTCGACATCTGGTCTAGCAATTGGCTTCTCGAATTCAATCCCTCCAAATGCAAAGTCATGAGGATCGGAGAAGGGCAAAGAAGACCGCTGACAGAGTACAAGCTAGGCGGACAAAGGCTACAAACCTCGGCAAAGGAGAAAGACCTTGGAGTGAGTATAACGCCAAGCACGTCTCCGGAGGCACACATCAACCAGATAACTGCTGCAGCATATGGGCGATTGGCAAACCTAAGATTAGCGTTCCGTTACCTTAACAAGGAATCGTTCAAGACACTGTATACCGTGTACGTCAGGCCCATACTAGAATATGCAGCACCAGTCTGGAACCCACACCTGGTCAAGCACGTAAAGAAACTAGAGAAAGTGCAAAGGTTTGCGACAAGGTTAGTTCCACAACTCAGGGGTCTGTCTTATGAAGAAAGGTTGAGGGACATAGGACTAACAACACTGGAGGAAAGAAGGGTCAGAGGAGACATGATAACGACATACAAAATACTGCGGGGAATTGACAAGGTAGACAGTGACAGGATGTTCCAGAGAGGGAACACAGAAACAAGGGGACACAACTGGAAGCTGAAGACTCAGATGAGTCAAAGGGATGTTAGGAAGCATTTCTTCAGCCACAGAGTAGTCAGGAAGTAGAATAGTCTAGAGAAAGATATAGTGGAGGCAGGAACCATACATAGTTTTAAGACAAGGTATGATAAAGTTCATGGAGCAGGGAGAGCAGAGACCCAGTAGCAGACAGCGAAGAGGCGGGGCCAGGAGCTGAGTATCGACCCCTGCAACCATAATTAGGTGAGTACACCCCACAACCTCTCACGCTATCCGAACACAAACCACAAGCCCCCACCCAACACTCTGCTATAGAATCACGCAGTATACTGCCGGGTCCCCCACCCCCACAGACCCCCCAAAACACAGTGTTGGAGAGGAAACTGAAGGTATGGTATACCAACACTGACGGAATAACAAATAAGTGGGAGGAGTGGCACGAAAGAGTCAAAGAGGCATCACCGGACATCATAGCTCTCACAGAAACCAAGCTCACAGGTATGATAACAGATGCCATCTTTCCAATGGGATATCAGATCCTGAAGAAAGACAGAGGGAACAGAGGGGGTGGAGGAGTGGCACTGCTGATCAAAAACCGGTGAGGTTTTGATGAGCTGGAGATAGGAGACAGAGGAGAAGCAAGAGATTACATAGGAACACTTCAGTCTGGAGGTCCCAAGGTGGTAATTGCAGTGATGTATAACCCACCACAGAACAGCAGGAGGCCAAGACAAGAGTATGATGAGAGTAATAGAGCGATGGTTGACACACTGGCTGAAGTAGCCAGAAGGGCTCATGCGAGTAAGGCGAAGCTACTGATCATGGGTGACTTCAACCATAAGGAAATCGATTGGGAGAACTTGGAGCCACATTGGGGCCAAGAAACATGGAGGGATAAAATGATGGAGGTGGTACTGGAAAACTTTATGTACCAACACCTAAGGAACACTACCAGAGAGAGAGGAGAGGATGAACCAGCGAGACTGGACCTAATATTCACCTTGAGTAGTGCAGATATTGAGGACATCACATATGAAGGACCCCTTAGGGCCAGTGATCATGTGGTTTTAAGCTTCGAATACACAGTAGAGTTACAAGTGGAGGGAGAAGCAGGAAGGGTTGGACGAATGAAGCCAAACTACAGGAAAGGGGACTACATGGGAATGAACTTCCTGAACAGGGTTCAGTGGGACAGAGAACTGGCAGGAAGTCAGTAAACGAGATGATGGGATATGTGACAATAATATGCAAGGAAGCTGAGGAGAGGTTTGTACCCAAGGGTAACAGGAATAATGAAAAAGCCAGGATGAGCCCGTGGTTCACCCGAAGGTGCAGGGAGGCCAAAACCAAGTGTACTAGGGAATGGAAGAAGTATAGAAGGCAAAGGACCCAGGAGAATAATGAGAGTCGTAGAGCAAGAAATGAATATGTGCAGGTAAGAAGGGAGGCCCAATGACAATATGAAAATGACATAGCAGCGAAAACCAAATCTGACCCAAAGCTGTTGTTCAGCCACATCAGGAGGAAAACAACAGACAAGGACCAGGTGATCAGGCTAAGGAAGGAAGGAGGAGAGATCACAAGAAACGACCGTGAAGTATGTGAGGAACTCAACATGATTTTCAAAGAAGTGTTCACAGAGGAGACAGAAGGGACTCCAGAAAAACAAAGAGGTGGGGAACACAACCAAGTGCTGGACACAATACATGCAACCGAGGAAGAAGTGAAGAGGCTGCTGAGTGAGCTAGATACCTCAAAGGTGATGGGGCCATACAACATCTCTCCATGGGTCCTGAGAGAGGGAGCAGAGACGCTATATGTACCCCTAACAACAATATTCAACACATCTATCGAAACAGGGAGACTACCTGAGGTATGGAAAACAGCAAATGTAGTCCCAATTTTTAAAAAAAGGAGACAGACATGAAGCACTAAACTACAGACCAGTGTCACTGACATGTATAGTATGCAAAGTCATGAAGAAGATTATCAGGAGAAGAGTGGTGGAGCACCTAGAAAGGAATGAGTTTATCAACGATAGCCAACACGGTTTCAGGGACGGGAAATCCTGTGTCACAAACCTACTGGAGTTCTATGACAGGGTGACAGCAGTAAGACAAGAGAGAGAGGGTTGGGTAGATTGCATTTTCTTGGACTGTAAGGAGGCGTTTGACACAGTTCCACACAAGAGATTAGTGCATAAGCTGGAGGACCAGGCAGGGATAACAGGGAAGGCACTCCAATGGATCATGGAATACCTGTCAGGATGACAGCAGCGAGTCATGGTACGTGGTGAGGTGTCAGAGTGGGCGCCTGTGACGAGTGGTGTTCCACAGGGGTCAGTCCTAGGACCGGTGCTGTTTCTGGTATTTGTGAACGACATGACGGAAGGAATAGACTCCGAAGTGTCCCTGTTTGCAGATGATGTGAAGCTGATGAGGAAAATTCAATCGGACGAGGACCAGGCAGAACTACAAAGGGACCTGGACAGGCTGCAAGCCTGGTCCAGCAATTGGCTCCTGGAGTTCAACCCCACCAAGTGCAAAGTCATGAAGATTGGGGAAGGGCAAAGAGGACCGCAGATGGAGTACAGTCTAGGTGGCCAGAGACTACAAACCTCACTCAACAAAAAAGATCTGGGGGTGAGGATAACACCAGGCACATCTCCTGAGGCGCACATCAACCAAATAACTGCTGCAGCATACTGGCGCCTAGCAAACCTTCGAACAGCATTCCGACATCTTAATAAGGAATCGTTCAGGACCCTGTACACTGTGTACGTTAGGCCCATATTGGAGTATTCAGCACCAGTTTGGAACCCACACCTAGTAAAGCACGTAAAGAAACTAGAGAAAGTGCAAAGGTTTGCATCAAGACTAGTCCCGAAGCTAAGGGGTATGTCCTATGTGGAGAGGTTAAGGGAAATCGACCTGACGACACTGGAGGACAGGAGAGATAGGGAGGACATGATAACGACATATAAAATGTTAAGTAAAAGAACACAAATGCAACTAATGTGACATTTTATTGTGGCAACGTTTCGCTCTCCAGGAGCTTTGTCAAGCCTTTACAAACAATACATGGACACACAGGGTATATATAGGCTTAGAGTGAGGTGTAATACTAGTGGTGGTAGAAGTAGTAGTGATACAATAATGTAGAACAATCTACTTGCACATGAATAAAAGGTGATAAAAGCAATTACTTGGGTAGTATAAAAATATCTTAGACAAATATTTCTGTTGGAGGTTGGAATAGAGAAGGCCTGTAGCAGTGTTCCACATCTGCGATGCGCTTGTGTGGTATTAGCAGGAGAGACTATGTGATGGTAGGGTTTACTGTTTTCAGGAGGATTCTTGCTAAGACTTCAGAGATGGTGAAGCTGCCTTTGTTTTGTTTAATTGTGTTAGAAACAGCGATAAGTGCTGATTCAAGGCACTTGCGTCTGCGGAAATTAGTTTCTTTGATTACTAATTGGGCGTCTTTGAATTTCATGAGATGATTGGTGGAATTTCGGTGTTGTACGCAGGCGTTGTTCAGGTTATCGTTCCTACATGCATTAATGTGTTCATTGAGGCGTGTTTCGAGGTTTCTTGCTGTTTCTCCTACATAAATCCTGTCGCAGCCTCCACAGGGTATAGTGTAAACCCCCTCATTGACTGGTTCATGGTGCTTGGATTTTGTCCTGGTTAGATCCTTTATAGAAGTACTGGAAGCGATGGCGACTCTAGTGTTAGCTTGTGCAAGTACTTTAGAAATGTTAGATGCAACCTGGATGTTTGAAAGAATTATAACTTTGTTTGGAGTGGTGTTGGTGCGTGGAGAATTAATGATCTGAAGAGCTCTTCTCTTGCAATCTTTGATGAAAAAGGAAGGAAAATGTAAATTAGTGAAGGTTTGGTGAATGTATGTACATTCCTCGTCAAGAAACTCAGGACTACAAATTCGGTAAGCTCTTAGGAAAAATGCGATGATGATGCCTCTTTTGGTCTTGGTATCTTGACATTCACCGTCTCGATACTTGGATTTCGAGTAGATAACTTGCGATATGTTAGTTCATCTCCTCCGCATCCAACATGGCGGTCGGGGTATGGCGTACCCACGCTAGCCTCGCTCGGTACAATCACCCCCTGATTATTTACAACTCGGTTTCACTATATTCACCATTTCACAATATTCATCGAATATATTTCAGTCTCTTCTAAGACGAAAGCCCCCCAGCATCAGGGGTTACGACTTTATCCTGTCGTGTGGTCGCTTCACTGAGTTCAAATAGGCCTATGTGGACATACCATGCCGGCGCCATTCGTTATTTCACAATTACTGTCCTATTACTGGACCTCCTGGACCGATTGTCCCACTTTATATTCACCGCGTCACTGGAGGTAATTAAATCCGGTTTGGCGGCCGGAATCTCCAAATTTGGCAGGCTATCCCATCACCTCAAATCCCGGGTGTAGGCTGTGTTTCCACTGACCACTTCCCTCTCTGCCCAGCCTCTTCCCGCTGGTACGATGGTTCCCTATTAATACCCCCATGTACCAGCGGTACATTAAGGATATCTGTTCATATTGGAAAGTTTATCAATTACAACTTTCGGAAAATACCAATATTTTCAACACCGATCTAGCTTTTATTTCCTCAAGTTTTCTGTAGCAGAGTAATTGAAATTGTGTTGTGGGGTTCTTTTCATAGATTTGGTAATATTAACAGACGATGAGCTTGGTTTTTGGTAGCGTTTAATGAGGCGTTGGATATATGGGAGCTGAGAGCCTATACCTGTGTCCGTCTGTCCTGCCCTGAGTCTCGATGGTAACTGAACACTAGGCCGCCTGGCGCTGAGGCATTCAAAAGGCAGGCCTATCATTGGCTGATGCCAGATCACATGGGCAGAGGTTGGAAATCACGTGAACAGCCGTGATGCAGCCGTTATAAGTACAACCCGTACAGCTCGGGCATGCTACGTATGGCGTCTCGACATACAACTACACAAACTAAGGACAACAGGCAACAACTTTCAGCTGATTCTATACAATGTCAAAGTACACAACAGTTAACATTATACTTCACATGGATATTATCGTGACGGAACAATCTACATTACTATATGATGCATCTTGATACTTGGGAATTAATTAAATGAGCTCATTCAAGAATATCATGATAAAAGGGATAAAAAAAAATTTAATTTGTTCGATCGAACTGTCTTCATGTGATCTACGAATTCTGAGGAAATAAATTACAAGAAGATAGTGATTAACAGACAAGGTAGATCTGGTGCACTCAAATCTATACTGTTAATTCTCAGAACTCGGAGAGAACGTGAACACACAAAAAAAATTTGAGTGATACTAAGTAGATATTATAACACACAGTTAAACGCTTACTACATATTTATCTATACAGGTTAGTTACATTTAACCCCAACTCTGCTAGGGTGAGATTGATATAGGCTGTATAATTATCATCTCTGGGTGGATCAAACTCTGTTACAATAGGTAACTCAACTTCTGATTGAGGAGGATCTACACTGGTATCTACAAATGATACTTGAGGATTAATTAACACTTGTCGTGTACGTAGGGAATAACGACATTCAGGTATAACTTCATCCCAGGTTACACTATTGGGATTGATGGTAGCTCTTAAGACATCAAGGACTTTCTTATTCGTTCTTTCTGCTAACCCATTGCTGGCAGGATGGTGTGGAACAATGGTAGATTTAGTAATCTTATACAAGGCACATAGGTTTTCTAGAATCTCGTTACAAAATTCACCTCCATTATCTGTTATGAGGGACTTAGGAGTGGTATGTCTACAGATTATACGTTCCTTAAACGCTTTAGCTACTGTCCTGGCAGTCTTATCTGGGATAGGAACTAACTCACAAAATCTGGTAAAGTGATCGACCATCACACACAGATGTTTGTTTCCACTGAGGGAACATTGGAAGTTGGTCAACAGATCTAGTGCAACTCTTTCCCATGGCTCACTAGAAGTAGGAAAGATCTGGATTGGATTAGGACCTGTGACATACTCAGTAATATCGGTAGACATACGAGGCCAAAAGTATTTCAATCTGGCTTGTTTCACAGAACGATCCATACCAGGATGTGCAACATCTGGTACATCGTGAACTAGCTGCAAGGCTACTTTCACTAGTGACTGTGGAATTACTAATTGGTATACTCTTCTACTAGGATTACCCAACTCGGTAGTGCGATACAGTAATTCTTGGTTCATGACAAAGTCACTAATGGGTGCTGGTTGCTTCACAGAGAGAATAAGATCTTTCTGGAGCAGGAATCGAACCACACCAGATCAAAAGGGGTCTTGTCTTTGAGTAGTCTTTACATCCTCAGTACTAAATGGAGGATCGGCAGTTACTACACTGACATGACGCGACAAAGCATCAGCAACTACATTGGATTTGCATAACTGTAAAATTGCGTTCAGCCTTAGTAAGGACTCGGCTAGCAAATGCAAATAATCTCTTAAACTGAGTTTTTTTTTATTCACTAAGAACTGGGAACACTTTCCTACTGGAGGAATGAACGGCACGGTGGAGTGGAAGGACTCTCCCCGGGTGAAATAGATAGCTCAATAACACAAAGTATGAGCAAAGGAGAATGGCTCTCACTATCTCTTACTGCAGGTAATAATTACTCGACACACGACACTTTACTCTGCAAAGGACTTACTGTCAACTGGGATAATATCACTATCTGGAACACAACACAACAGACACTCTAGTAAACACTAGCCACAGAAACGTCTTTCTGCAGTTGCTTTTGCATCAGCGAGAGATGCTATAACTCATTCAAGTAGTCTTTCTTCAACAAAGCGTCCCCTGGAGAGGAACTACTACTTGAACTAGCAACATTGCAAGGATAGACTCAGTACTCAAGGCGGTCCGGGATACCTCCGGCACCCTAGGCATCTGAACGCTATCTTGCATGCAAGATATTGTAGGGACTGAATTCCAGACAGGAGTGACAGTAATACTAGTTTCTTGACCGCTCGGCTACGTTAATACATAATGCACAAAGCTATCAGGACTGAATTTGAACTTCACATTCCGCAGAACTGTTATAACTCTCTGATACAAGCTGTGAGAACAAACACATTGCTCAAGAGCTAGATACTGTCTTTCAGTCGGTAAGGAACTATCAGGATCACAAAGGAAACTATATTGACACTGTAACTGGGTAGGTCTAGCAGTCGTTAAGGGACTATCATGAATTTCAGCAAGGGCATTTGGAACATTAGGGGACTGAATGCCGTCATTTGCTACACTACTGTAAGGTAAGTGAGACATACTTGCAATGAAAATTGCACAAAGACTAATTCAGGTAAAAAAATGAGAATGGTAAAATATTCACAGTACACAATTAGTTAAAATGGAAAGTAAGAAGTCATTGAATTAGATGCAGAAAAGGGGGTTAAAACAACTAATGTACACTGTATAAGAAATGACAACTCACTCACTGAATTTTGACTGTAAAATTTAAGGAATTACTTTACAAATTGCAATAAAAGGCAATACTGACTACTGTAAGGATTAACTGCAAAAATGATCTCTCTCTACTGGAATTTAAAACAAAAATTACTAGATGAGAAATAATAAATCAATGCAAAGTGGAAATACAATAAAAAAAAATTGTATTCAACTGGAAAAATACTAGAAAACAAATTTTCTTAAACGAAAATGACACTAGAATTTAATATGCATTGCTGGCTGAAGAATTAACTATGATGCTGACAACTAGCATTGAATTATTAGTACTTTTTAGGATAACACTGAGTAAAATGGAATAAGGTGCACAAAACTGTATACAAAAATAACTAGAACAAGTAATCACTACTGGAGAATAATTTTAAAGTGTAATCAATGTATGGTATTGCATAAACAATTTACTGCATCAATTAAAAATCAATGTTGCACTGGGCACAAGGAGAATGAACACTTTAACTCTTAGTTCACTTAAGAAAACTAATGAAAATTATTATAATGAATATTACTTTACTTTACATATGAGGGTTAAGAGTTAATTTGTTCAAGGAATTATTGATAAGATCAACACAAAGACAATAATACACAAATTGAAATAAGGGTTGAAAAAAAACTTACAGTTTTGCAGGAGAATACACAACACAACAAGATTCAGTCAGTGAATGTGATAGTTTATGCAATAAGATCTTGCATTTAAAAACATGTATAAAGAGATAGTTCTTGCTGCTTCAGACAAAATATATTCAATGAACAGGTTCTGCAAAATTGAAAAAAATGAGGCACAGGTTGACACAAAACATAAATTATCTGTTGAACTAAAACATATGAGATACTGGCACAAAAATTAATGGGACACACTGAATGGAACACAGGAAAATGAAATATGCAACTAGGAACACTGGGGCATAAACAATAAGGAACTATTCACAGACACTGCATAAAAACACAAGGGAATGCACTGGGGAAAAAATGAAGGGACAGGGACTTAATAAACACTGCAATAATAACGAATAAATCAAATACTGCACTCAAGGACAAGAAAATTTATACACAAGTACTTACTGCATGTGTACGAGTTTACACAAAGAACATATATATAAAATGAGACACGGAATACATGAAAAAAACTGTAACAGATTATATAGATGAATTTGCAACTGAAAACACAGGTCTTTAAATGTCACTAAGAAAATTCACTGCTTAAATGTCTCACACACACGAATGTCTATAATAGAATAGAGTCTAATGATGAATGAACGACGAGTGTAGGTGGAGAGAATATATTCCTGGTCGTTGACTGCTGAGTCTTGTAGAAATGCGCTTTCACCGAAGAACTCACACAGCAAGCTTTTACGTTGGCGCTCTGGGATGAAGGAAGACACTCTCGACTTGCTATGTGAGCCAGAAACAATGCTGCTGGTACCCCAGATAGGGTAGAAATACCACAAAATGTTGGCTGGTAGAGGGTAGTGTGAGCAGGTGGTATCTTTGTTTACACTAGCGCGGGTGGTGAGTGGCGCGCGCGTGGATGACGTCACTGCTGCCTGACTCGCTGGCGGTGGGCGATGACGTCACGGCGTTCGGCCAGTACACTAAGTCTCACGGCCTTGGGACCACTAACCCAGGTGGCTTTTTGTACAATAAGCCACAGGAATGGTGAATATCACTCTGACAAGCGTCCAACTTGTAGCACAGAGCGATTGGAGACAAAACTGCAAGGAACTGGCTTGCTGAAGAAACGACTGGCTTACTTGTATAACTGGCTTTCCTGAAGAAGCTGGCTTAGCTCTTAGGACTGGTAAACCTGAATTCTCTTACTTGCACACAGCAGTGAGATGCAGGATGGATGACAAGAGACAGACTGGATGACTGCAGGCTTGGCTTAGGCTCTTCCCATAAACTGGCTTACTTGTTGGCTTAATTGCAAAACCCAGATCAACTCTTCGGAGGTTTACTTGCAATTAGAAGCCAGAAGACTGGAGACACTGCTTCAGAAGAGTCTTGGATGGGTGACGTCACGGGTGAGGGAAGGTGAGTCGCTGGCGACGGTTGATATTGACGCTGGAGGCACTGAACACCGGCTCTTCCTCTTCTCGTTAAATCTGCTCAGATTACACAAAATCTAGGCCCACAAGCTGTCACCATTTGTGTTGTGGGGTTCTTTTCATAGATTTGGTAATATTAACAGACGATGAGCTTGGTTTTTGGTAGCGTTTAATGAGGCGTTGGATATATGGGAGCTGAGAGCCTATGCCTGTGTCCGTCTGTCCTGCCCTGAGTCTCGATGGTAACTGAACACTAGGCCGCCTGGCGCTGAGGCATTCAAAAGGCAGGCCTATCATTGGCTGATGCCAGATCACATGGGCAGAGGTTGGAAATCACGTGAACAGCCGTGATGCAGCCGTTATAAGTACAACCCGTACAAAATTTGTCTTTATTAAACTTTATATTGGTGTCACTGGTATATTGAAAACCTTATTATAATCATTTCTAAGCGCTAAACCCACAAGGAGAGTGCAGAAAGTATTAGTAGTATAATCAGGGACCGATAAACCCGCAAGACCCATACAGGGCACGGGAGGCAATCCAGTTTGATCCAAGTTGGGGAAGAACAGATCTCCTTCCTTGGATCAAGAGCTCACCGATGTGAAGACGGTGCAGATGCAGTACAGTGTAGAGGGAATAAAGAGGCGGTGCAGTGCAACATGGAGGTCGTCAGGTTATTCACACTGGCAGTGACCGGAACACCAGCCACACACGCTCCTCCCTCCACCGTTACAAAGCTCCCTCCACCGTTACAAAGCTCCCTCCACCGTTACAAAGCTCACCAGTCGTTACAGCTGCTCCACTTGTGTTCCAGGGCTCCCCACGCCAGTGTTGCAGATCATCATACTCCAGTGTTAGACGAGCTCCCCATCTCAAACTCCAGTATTAGGCGAGCTCCCCAGATCATATACTCCAGTGTTAAGCAAGTTCCTCAGATCAAACTCCAGTGTTAAGCAAGCTCCTCAGATAATATACTCCAGTGTTAAGCAAGCTCCCCAGATCATATACTCCAGTGTTAAGCAAGTTCCTCAGATCAAACTCCAGTGTTAAGCAAGCTCCCCAGATCATATACTCCAGTGTTAAGCAAGCTCCCCAGATCATATACTCCAGTGTTAAGTAAGCTCCCCCAACTCTAGTGTTACAGAGCTCTTTAATCCAGTGTTACAAACTCTTAACTCAGGTGCTATGCTGTATGACTCTCATGGGTTCAGCATTTTTTTTGTCTTTGGAGATAACATTACTTTTATCGTGCCGTGTGTCACTGCACGTGCAAATAACTGCAGTAAACAAAAACCGTATTAATTAAAAAACTTGTAAATACGGAAGTAAAGCAGAAGGTGCCTAGAGACTGACCAAGTGTTGTGATGGCGTTTAGTGGCGTGTTGATGCTTGTGTTGCTTACAGTAACATCCTGTGCTATAAAAACAGAGTTCAGTGCATTACTGCTGAACCATGGAGGAGAGAACAGACAAGGACGTCACTGGAACGAGAAAAGACGCCAACTCTTCCAACCCACGATGCTTCCTACCTATGGTAAACTTGAAACCAAGACCAGTGATATTCTCGAGGACCACCAGGACCCAGTGTGGGGCCCTCATCTCCATGAAGGTTACATCGCTGGTATTCAAAAGAGTGACAGAAATTCTCAGAAGAAGACACTACATTCCACCCATGAAAATGTACCACTGCCTGAAATTCGCAACAAGGACATTGAGGTCAACGTCACTTTAAAAACTGCACAGGAAGTAAAACTGAATAAAGGTACTAATTCATACAAACCCAGAAGCGGAGAACTTTATCGGAAAGTTACACCTCGGTTCGTAGCCGACCCTGATAAAATGCACCTGATTAAGATAGTGGACAAGGAGGAGCTGGACCAGTTGTACCAGTCCACAGTTGTTCCAGAGACTAACCAACGAGTTGTCACTGTGGCGGCCGTTGACACAGCCACTATTCATTACCAAGCTACTAAAGTATCTCTCCTCTCCTTTGCCTGGACAGAATTAAAGAATATTGGGGAATTACTAGGAAGGGAGATGGTGAACACGATATCTGCTAAACTGTGGTATATATGGAGGTCTGTGGTGAAGTTCCTTCAGCATCGGAGACGACGATCCATCAACGACAACACAAAAGTTACACTGATGAATCACTATCATTCACCTGTTGTTCTTCTGCCTTGACCACCATCACTCACTTCTCTTTATTGATGGTTAACTCATGTTTTCTACTTATTGTTCCACTAAGCCCTTTAGGATTTAGCGCTTAAATTGATAATAATAATAATGTTCCACCCTTTAACTAGATATTTGTTAGAAGCAATTGCTCAAAATAAATGAACCATAACTACCAATTTTGGGAAAAAAACTTAAGCATAAAAATGAGCTTAGGGATCACAATTCTGGAAACATTTAAGCTTTCATTATTGAATAATATCACACATATAATCTTCCATTTACTGATTAATTATTATAATCAAAACCAAACGCTAAACCCACTAGGGTTTATACTGATTAAGAAAATATGAGAATGATTAAATACGGATAATTTTAACATAACTATTTATTAGTGAATGAATAATATAGTTTCTTCCACAGTAGAAAACAACTGATTAAACTAATATTTCTGTTAAGTCAGTAGCCAAGTCTGAGACAGACTTTCTGATTAAAAAAAAAAAAAGTCTTGGAAACCGAATATTTCCAAGTTTTTATTTTTTTAATTTTTAGTATTCCTTAAAAAATCACAGATGCACTTGGACACAATGGTTAAAAAAACGTTGTGAAAATTATAAAATATAAATACTTTAAAATTATTAAACGACTTTTCTTACTTTAACCTTACATAAAATATGTCTATATATATATATATATATATATATATATATATATATATATATATATATATATATATATATATATATATATATATATATATATATATATATATATATATATATATATATATATATATAGGACTAGAGGCAATGTTATGGTGGACTGTATTTCATTATTTGGGTTTAAGTTTTGTGGACTCTGTATTTATTTATAAGGGTAAAGGGGACAAGAGTTCACTGGTGGTAGAGGTAAGGGGTTTGAGGGTTTTTAGGGCATAGTTTTCTGATATATTCACTGCTTAATCAAAGAAATTTGCTGTTGCACAATGTGTAATATGTATTTTGGATGTTTATGACTTATAAATGTATATTTATTGAAACTAATAAAATGTAAAAAAAAAAAAAAATCAGGGAACTGGAGCACAGATCTAATTCCCTAGATCAAGAGCCCCTCACCAGCGTCAAGGAACCTCCCTTGAGGGGGAACAAATATTAGATAATAATAAAAATAATAATAATAATAATTTCATTTTAGCATGAGACATGTTTGTACAGGGAGTATAACAATTGGGTGAACATGCTAAAAGCCCCTTTATATGCAGAGCATTTTGGGCAAACTTAAGACTAAAAAGGCAATAACAGTGCAGTAATTGTACATGTACCGGGCTGTGGTTCGTACGTCAGTTTGCGTGCAGCCGGCAGTAACAACCTGGTTGATCAGACCCTGATCCACCATGAGGCCTGGTCTCAGACTGAGCCGCGGGGGCGTTGACCCCCGAAACCCTCTCCAGGTAAACTCCAGGTATGGTCATTAGGTGAGTTACAATGAATACAAGATTATTATTATTATAATAAAAAAAGAAGCGCTAAACCACAGGGGTCATACAACAATGAATACAAGAATATTGAATATTCTATAAGTTCATGCTATATGGCTTTAATAAGTTTGGTAGGGAAGAATTACAGTTTTGATTATTAACCTAAGGTGGACACAATGGAATGATAAACATTTGAGAGGATTACAGATATTGAGAGTAAGTATATATTGATTATAATGTTTTAACTAACTTCATGATATTGAGCAAATGCATGTATAGTTTTTACATATTTATTTATGATGGGCTGGGATAGCACTGAAGGCTCTTGACTCATATAATGACTCTAACAGCATGCTCATTGGAGAAGCCAGGTATACATACTCAAAAATCCGGGACAAAGGAATTAATGTACAATTGCTATGGATTCCGTCACACATTGGATTACTCCTTCATGATAAAGTTGATATGTTAGCCAAGAAGAGTACCCAGAAGGAGAATGTAGAATATAACTTTGGTATATCTGTGTCTAGCATTAGGAATAATATTAGGAGAGAAATAAATAATGAAAATGATTGCTATAGGAATACAGTTAGAAGCCTGAGTAGATCTATAACCCACTATGATAACATGAACACAGATAAGCATGTTTATGGAGCAACTTGCAATGTGAACAGACTGACTGATGTTGTAGTGGCCAGGCTTAGGCTTGGCTACAAGTACTTCTGGCAGTTTGGGAGACACACAGATCAAACAAACAAACAAACAAACAAATTTTATTTCATTGCAGATTACATGGGTATCGGAGGTTACAATGTAAATTGAGTGCAAGGAGAGCCACTGACATGCCATGGCATTAGGGGCAGCTTATTCTAGTCCTTAAAAACTATGTACTTAATATTAGAGAAATTTATTGATGATGATCAAACTAAATGCAAATTATGTGATCAGGCATATGGTCACTGTCTTGAACACTATGTGCTTAATTGTTCACTTATTGAGGAATATAGAGATAAACAGTATAATAACCTATGTGACATGTCAAGATATCTTATTAATGAAAATAAGATACCAGTTATACTAAGCAAATTTCCTAAATTTACTTGTAACAGATAAGTGAACTGTAGATATAAATCCTAATGTACAATTGTTAACCCTTTTGGGGCCTAGCTCCTAGGCCTTTTGTGTATCCATATGCTCTTGCGCTACCGTCCACAAGATGGATATGGGGTGCACAATAAACTAGCCACTTCGGTGTCAAAATCTAAAATCTAAGGAGATAAGGTGTTTTCTAACTGTAGTTTTAAAAATGTTAGCTGAGCTAGTGGTTCTGGAGATTTCTGGCAGAGAGTTCCAGATTTTGGGCCCTTTTATGTACATTGACACAGGGAATGTCAGAGATTTTTGTGCCTAGTATTGTGTCCATGGGTCATATTGCAAATGTCAAGAAAGCACTTCAAGTCGGGATTTATAGTAGAACTGATTGTTCTGTAAATGTAGGTGGCACAGTAGTACGAGTGAATGTTTTGTATAGTGAGTAGGTTTAGGTCTTTGAAAAGTGTGTGTGTGTGGGGAGTGTTCTCTAGTTGTGGATTGTGTGATCATTCGCACTGCAGCTTTTTGTTGGGTTATTATTGGCTTTAGGGGATTTGTCGTTGTGGAACCCCAGGCACAAATAGCATAGGTGAGGTAGGGGTAAATCAGTGAATAATATAGTGTAAGTAGTGCTGTTTGTGGTACATAGTAATATATCTGAGAGGATGCCAACTGTTTTAGATACGTTTTTGGTTGTGTGTTGGGTATGGGTGTTGAATTTCAGGTTGCTGTCAAGGCGTAGACCCAGGAATTTTCGTTCATTATGTTTAGCAATAAGGATGTTAAGCATAATGTTTAGTTGGACCTCACTTGCTCTATTCCCAAACATAATGTGAAAGGTTTTGTCTATATTCAGTGTAAGTTTATTGACAGTCATCCAGGTTGCTGTTTTTGCGAGCTTTTCATTAATAGTATTGAGTGAGGCTAGATTAGGGTGGGAGATGACAAAAGTCGTGTCGTCAGCAAAGAAAATAGGCGTAAGTTGTTGTGATACACTTGGAAGGTCGTTGATGTATAAAAGGAAAAGGAGGGGGCAAACAATGCTTCCCTGTGGTACACCAGTATCCAGGGGTCTTGTTGAAGAAGTTGTGTCCTTGATAGAGACTTACTGCTTTCTATTAGGAAGGTCCAACTTGATATATGCAAGTGTCCGGCTAAATCTATACAAAAATTCTATGTACATAAAAGGGCCTAAAATCTGGAACTCCCTGCCTGAAAACTCTAGAACTGCAGACACAACCTCCATTTTCAAAAGCATTGTTAAAAAACATCTTATCTCACTTACGCACCCAACCGATAGCTAACCACATGAAAACTACTTTATCTTGCACATATCCACAGCAAAATACACTTATTGATATCTGTGATTCCCCCTTAATTTGCACATGACTGTAAACAAAATTCTAATACAACTATTGCTTCATAATTCTTAAGCTAGTCATAAGTTTGCCTAAGACACTCCAATATAGAAACTGTATCATGCCAACACGGCACCATTCCCATTAATATAAAAACTAATTGTTAAGTTCTTAAATATTTTGAACTACCTCAATTTTGTAAAACTAGTTAATCACTACAATTACCTAACCTTAATACCAGTATACGTAATTATTGTGTCACTATAGAGTAAGATCTAGTATAAGACTGCCTGAAATGCCTAGGCATACCTAGGCATACTATTGGCCTTCTACCTGGAGTTTACCTGGAGAGAATTCCAGGGGTCAACGCCCATGCGGCCCGGTTTGTGACCAGGCCTCATGTTGGACCAGAGCCTGATCAACCAGGCTGTTACTGCTGGCCGCACGCAGTCCAACGTACGAACCACAGCCTGGCTGGTCAGGTACCGACTTTAGGTGCCTGTGTTGTCCCTCAACGTGCTAGTGGCACCCCTGCTTTTCATTGGGGGGATGTTACATCGCCTGCCGAGTCTTTTGCTTTCGTAGGGAGTGATTCCGTGTGCATGTTTGGTACTAATCCCTCGAGAATTTTCCATGTGTATATAATAATGTATCTCTCCCGCCTGTGTTCTAGGGAGTACAGGTTTAGGAACTTCAAGTGTTCCCAGTAATTGAGGTGGTTTATCACAGTTATGCGTGCCGTGAAGGTTCTCTGCACATTTTCAAGGTCAGCAATTTCACCCGCCTTGAAAGGTGCAGTTAGTGTGCAGCAATATTCCAGCCTAGATAGAACAAGCGATCTGTAGTGTCAACATGGGCTTGGCATCCCTGGTTTTGAATTATTATTATTATTATAATCAAATAGAAGCGCTAAACCAGCCCTGGTTTTGAAGGTTCTCATTATCCATCCTGTCATTTTTCTAGCAGATGTGATTGCTACGGTGTTATGGTCCTTGAAGGTGAGATCCTCTGACATGATCACTCCCAGGTCTTTGACATTAGTTTTTCGCTCTATTGTGTGGTTGGAATTAATTTTGTACTCCGATGAGATTTTAATTTCCTCACGTTTTCCGTATCTGAGTAATTGAAATTTCTCATCATTGAACTTCATATTGTTTTCTGCAGCCCATTTAAAGATTTGGTTTATGTCTGCTTGGAGTCTTGCAGTGTCTTCAACGGTGGACACTGTCATACAGATTCGGGTGTCATCTGCAAAGGAAGACACGGCACTGTGGCTTATATCCCTGTCTATGTCCGATATGAGGATGAGGAACAGGATGAGAGCGAGTGCTGTGCCTTGTGGAACAGAGCTTTTCACAGTAGCTTCCTCAGACTTTACTCTGTTGACTACTACTCTTTGTGTTCTATTTGTTAGGAAATTATAGATCCATCTACCAACTTTTCCTGTTATTTCTTTATCACGCATTTTGTGTGCTATTACACCATGGTCACACTTGTCAAAGACTTTTGCAAAGTCTGCGTATATAACATCTGCATTCTGTTTGTCTTCTAGTGCATCCAGGACCTTGTCGTAGTGGTCCAGTAGTTGGGACAGACAGGAGCGACCTGCTCTAAACCCATGCTGTCCTGGGTTGTGCAATTGATGGGTATCAAGATGAGTGGCGATCTTGCTTCTTAGAACCCTTTCAAAAATTTTTATGATATGGGACGTTAGCGCTATTGGTCTGTAGTTCTTTGCTATTGCTTTACTGTAATAAGTATTTCATAAAATGTACAAATACCATAAAATATGTAAACCCCACTTTGTAATATTATCAGAAATAAAGAATTTGAATTTGAATTTGTGCGTGGCCTCTTATACCATAATGATCAAGCTTGAGGAGGAGGCTGTGGTCTACTGTATCAAAAGCTTCTTAGTCAATATGTTATTATTCTTATAATCAAAAGGAAATAAGGTTGAGAGTCCAAGCAGATATTCGTTTTTTTTAAGTGCTGTGTAAAGTAGGTCTAGCATTTTGCTTCATTTGTGCTTTTGTTTCTCCTGAAGCCAAACTGGCAGGGGTTGAGGATGCTGTGTGATATTATGAATTATAATAAAAAAGCGCTAAACCTACAAGGGTCATATAGCACAGTAGGGTAGGGAAGGGTGCAGGGGTATTTGGTAGCAAGAGGGAGAGGGATTATTATTAGGTCATGGAGTGCAGCGGGGCAGTGGATAGTGCAGGGTAGAGGGTAGCAAGAGACTGAGGAAGAAAGGGCTGTGAGGATTGCTAGAGGCATCATCATCAGAGTTTGTGCAGTTGCTGTTAGTTGCTGTCAAAAAGTCATCGAGAGAGTCTGGGTTAAAGGAGAGTTCATCAGCAAGAAGTGAAGGTAAAGTAAGGGCAGTAGAGCGGTGACGACGACGGAGGTAAATCCTGCGTCCTCGTTGATAGAGTGGGCAGTCCAACAGAATATGGCTAACAGAAACTGGAACCCGACAATTCTCACAGAGTGGAACAGGGCACCTCTCCATGAGATACCCGTGAGTAAGACGAGTGTGGCTGCCCAGACATGCTAGGCATGCTAACGGCCATCTTTGTAATTAGTCTTCTATATGTAAAACACACATTGTAATTTTTACAGAGAAATAAATAATCTTATCTAATCTCAACACTAATGACAAGACGGCCAGAAGCCAACGGGTGCGAAGGTGGGTAGCAATTGCAATTACATCAAAATAGACTGTGAACGGAACGCCTCTTATGTGAAACTGGGAGGTCGTATACTGCTGACTGCAAAGCAGTGTTTGCCTGTTCATTACCCTGTACGTCAACATGGCCAGGGACCCAACAAAAAACAATATATTTGTGCTTGCTAGAGATACGGCGTAACTAAAGTTAGATACGAAGAACCAGGGGATGAGGTGTATCAAATTTTCTTATAGACTGTAAAGCACTAAGGTAGTCTGAAACAACCACAAATGGTGACACAGGCATATATGCAATACGGATAAATGCTACAAGAATGGCATACAATTCAGCCGTAAAAATGCTAGCCGAGGATAATAAATGCCCTTGCACGATGCTGTCCGGAAACACTGCTGCAAATCTAATGCCATCAGAAGACTTGGAACCGTCGGTGTACACTGCGATGGCATGGGAATGAGAAGCATGGGAGTGAGAAGCCACTCCCATGGCATGGGAGTGAGAAGCCACTGTAGGCAGTTGGGCTTTTGCACATGGCAGTGGGAAAGAACAGACACGAACTGTCAGAACTTCCCAAGGGGGAAGGGAAAAGTTAGATGCTACATGGACATAGAAAAGTGGTAACTGAAGAGAAGACAAGAGCGATTATTATTATTATAATCTTGGGGAAGCACTAAACCCATAGGATAAGACAAGAGCGAATGTAGGTGAAGAGAAAAGGGATGGAGTAAACAGGTGCGGCGAACAAATAAAGAATGTCTACAAACATCAGTGACTTTCCTATATATGGAAGGATTGTGGAGGTCATGAGAGCAAACATAATAGCGAAGGCAATGAGCAACACAGCAATCGTTGAAGAATGGAATATTCGTCTCTGAATAGAGGCTTTCAACTGGTGAAGAGCAAAAAGCACCGAGGCATAAACGTAATCCCTGGTGATGGATGGGATCAAGGCTAGAAAGAGTTGCAGGAGAGGGCGCTGAATATATCTGGTCGCCATAATAAAGTTTCGATAAAATTAGGGCTGAATGTAGTTGAAAGAGAGTTCTATGATCAGCCCCCCATGAAAGATGAGCGAGGGTTTTAAGGAGGTTCAGCCGGCTATGATAAGTTGCCTTCAGAGAGGCAATGTGAGATTTCCAGGATAACCAACGGTCAAATAGAAGGCCGAGAAACCTGGCCATATCACATTCTAGGATACGCGAGCCATATATAAGTACAATAGATTATAATCCATTGTACATAGCGAAAGTAATTTGGCGAGTTTTAGTAATACTAGAAAATTTAAACTCATAAGCAGTGGCCCATTTGGAAGCACGGTTGACCGCATGCTGGAGAGAAACTGCAATGAGGTGACAGTCAGCGCCCGCACAAGCTATAACAAAGTCATCAACACAGAGTGATGACCAAATATTAGATGGAAGAATAGATGCCAGATCATTTATAGCAAGGAGAAAAAGTGTTGTGCTCAGAACACATCCCTGGGGGACACCTTCAGCTTGGACAAAGTTCGAGGAAAGCTCATTACTAACCCGGACAAGGGAAATGTCTCTCAGTTAAGAAGTTCTTAAGGAAAAATGGTAATTGCCACGGAGGAATAAGGAGTGGGCCTGGGCCAAGATGTTATATCTCTAAGTTGTATTATATGACTTCTCAAGGTCAAAAAAAATGGCGATAACTGAGTGGTTATTAGCAAAGGCATTACGAACATATGTATCCAAGCGTAGTAAGGGGTCAATAGTAGAACGGCCCTTACGAAAGCCATATTGACTAGTGGAGAGACTATCATCTCTCTAAATACCACATCAAACGTCTATTTACCAGACGTTCCATCACCTTGCAAACTGCACTGATAAGAGCAATGGGATGATAGTGGGAGGCATCATGTCCCGTAGTACCTGGTTTGCGGAAAGGGAGAACAATGGCAGATTTCCACAGCTGGGGAAGAACTCCTTGCGACCAAATAAGATTAAAGAGTTGTAAGAGGACAGCAAGGGTTGACTGATGTAAATGCTGTAGCATACGAATATGAATGCCATCAGGCCCAGCTGCCAATGATCGGCAAGCGGAGTGTTGCCTCCAGTTCCAGAAGTGTAAAAGGCACATTATAAGATTCTTCTCTGATAGAAGAAAAGTTTAAGGGCTCTAACTCTCTGGCAGACTTGGAGGAAAGAAATGAGGGGCATAGATGGAGCCCCTGAGATACGGACAAGATGATTACCAATTTCAGTGGCAACGTCAAAAGGGGTTGCTATAGCAACACTGGCAACCCGAAGAATGGGAGCCGGGTCAGGAGAGTATTTACCACTCAGTATCCGTACTTTTTTTCAGAGGAAGCTGAAGTGACGGTAGAAACAATCCCGCCAGCAAGTGCGTTTAGCATTGTGGACGACACGGTGGGTGACCGCTCTCTTCTGCCTAAAAATCAAGGAGTCACTCTGTGGTTCTGTTGTACTTATACCTGCCCCACACAGCACGTTTCAAATGTACTGCCTGAGCACAATCAGGAGATCACCAAGGCAGGCACCTCTGAGAATGCCTGCCCAAGGATTGGGGTATAGAATGTGAAGCTGCAGTTAAAACTGAGGTCAAGAAGAGGTGTAAAAGCTCATCAATGGAGGACGAAGAAGGATCCTCACTAAAAGCAGTTTGACGTGAGTAAAGGTCCCAATTCGCTCAGTTAAATTGCCAGCATGGGCTACGAGGAGGTGGTGAATACGAAGGAGCAGTAAGGATGATTGGAAAATGATCGCTGTCATGCAAGTCTGGGAGGACACACCAGGTAAAGTCTAGTACAGTTGAGGAAGAGCAAACCGACAGATCAATGAAAGAGAGAAAATGAGTATGAGGATCAAAATGGGTGGGAGTACCCGTATTTAAAACATGGAGGGGGAGAGAAGCGAGAAAAGCCTCCAACTGAATGCCACAGGAGTCACAGAAGAAATGGTGGGCATTAAAATTGTCAAGTAACAGAAGTAGTGGTGGTAAGAAACCAGAAATGCAACATCTGGGATAGATAATGCCCGAGAAGGAGATACAAAGAACAGATTGTATACCACTTATTCAAGTGGATGTGGGCTGCAGTACAATGCAGCAAAGTATGAACAGAGCTGATGGTATGGAATACCGATGCGTATAAGAAGTGCACTTTCATTAAAGGTTCCATAGGGAAAAGGATCTGATGAATATAATAAATCATACCCAGAGATGGGATGGATAACAGCGGAGCATAATTTGGGTTCTTGTAAACAAACACAAACAGGGGAAAACTGGGAGAGCAACACCTGAAGCTCACCCCGGTTACATCTGGGGTTGCAGATATTCCACTGTAAATAAGCCATGATTTGCGAAGAGAAAGATACAAGAAATCTGAAGGTAGAGATATCTACAGACTAGAAGGGTTAGAAAAGTCCACATGTGGGGGTAGCAGAAAACTTTTAAGTAGCGAAGGATTGGGACGCTGCGAAGAAAGGTGTGCAGACGGAGAAGAGTGAAGAGGAGGAACAGGAGGTGGATCAGTGTCCATCAATGGTCTAGTCTCCTCAATATATTCTGATATAGCTTCAAGTGTTTCAGAGGACAAGGACATTGTATGTGGTACAATATTGGAGATGGAAGGAGGAGAGTGAATAAGGATTGGGGCGACGATGGACTGTACCAAAGTAGGGGGGAAAACAAAAAGAGTAGAGGGAACTGAAGAAGCAGCTTGGGAAGGGACAGGAGAGGAAGAAACTTGGGAGGGAAAAGGGAAAGAAGGTACTGTACGAGTTGGAGGATGAACCTCCACACTCCTAACAGAACCAGTTAGAGGTAAAGAACTGGGTACAGAGACAGCGACTGGAAAGGAAAAATGTGCAGGTTGCAGAAGGGAAGGAGGGGTTGAGAGATTTTAACAATGGGGATTTTTTGGACTTCAGAGGAGGGGCGATGGAGAAGTGGTGTTGCACGAGGTCATGTAGACCTCGTACAACAGAATGAGGTGTCAAGGTAGGGACCTCCGAGTCCAGGACAGCAAAAGAATTAGAGATGGGGGTGACTGTGGAAGGGGTGGCCACAGAGGAGGCTGTGGAAGTTGGGACCCCAGAGGTGGGGGGACGTTTAGTAACTCGAGAATAAGACATACAGGGAAGTCTCCCTTGGAGGCCATAGCATATGGGAAGCCTTCTGCCTCTGAGACAACAGATTTTTTTTGCAAAGGCGAGAGTAAGATGGGTGAGCCTCATGACAATTAAGGCAAGAAGGAGGTAGATTACAAGACGTATTGGTATGGTCGTTGGCACCACAGACTGGGCATTCGGCCATGGACCTGCAGTTTTTTGCTGGATGACCAATATAAAGAGGATGGAAGCTCACGGCAGTCAAAAGTTAAGCAAGCTACATTGCAAGGGTATCATCTCCGCCTATGGGCAGGGAGGACGTAAGTGTCTACTTTGAGAATTAGGAAGTCTTGGAGCTCAAGCTGTTCCAGAATGTCATCACCACGTCTGGAAATTCTGTTGGACAATGGTATGGTGTAAAATGACAGTACCTCTACATGAATTGAGTTAATGATGTTTTTCAATAGTTACATTATTATTATTACAGTGGTTCCTCGACTAACCATAGTTCCACATAACGAAAAAATCGTGTAACGAAAGCTTTTTTCACTAAATATTTTTCTCAAGTAGCGATAATTAACTCGTGTAGCGAAACGTACCAGACCTGTCCACCTGCCCCGTGCTTGCGTTGTGAGGCAGACATGACGCGTCTAGCATTGTTTACATTTGAGAGAACATTACCCAGCGTGCTCTTTCAAACATTCACAATACTTTTGTTGTGTTTATTGCTGGTTCAGTGATTGTCACTGTGAAATAAGTCACCATGGGTCCAAAGAAGCTTCCGAGTGGCACCCCTGTGGTAAAGAGAGTGAGAAGCACCGAAGCACCGTCGAACTAAAGAAAGAGATTGTAGAAAAACATGAGAGTGGCGTACGTCTGAGTGACCTTGCCAGGATGTACAAGAAAAACGCATCTACTATCGGTACTATCCTGGCAAAGAGAAATGAGATCAAGGAAGCTAGAATAGATCAAAAACAGAGGATGAGAAGTTGCTGGGGGTGTGGATCAATGAAAAACAGTTAGTGGGTGATAGTATTTCCACGGCGATAATTTGTGAAAAGGCAAGGAAGTTGCACGCAGATCTTGTCAAGACAATGCCTGAAACCAGTGGTGAGGAGAGTGATTTTAAAGCCAGCAGAGGCGGGTTTGAGATTATTATTATTATTATTATAATCAAATAGAAGCGCTAAACCACAGGGGTTATACAGCGCTGCAGGTTATTGTAGGATGCAGGGAGAGTGGGTTGTAAGAGGGAGATGGATGATTAGTAGGGTATGGAGTGCAGCATGACAGTGGATAGTGCAGGGATAGAGGGTAGCAAGAGATCGAGGTAGAAGGGACTGAGGGAGGTGCTAGAGGTATAATCTTCAGAGTTTGTGTAGTAAGTCAGTTTCTGTCAAAAAGTCAACGAGAGAGTGAGGATTAAAGGAGGGTCCATCTGCAAGAAGGGAAGGTAAATTATTATTATTATTATAATCAAATAGAAGCGCTAAACCACAGGGTTATACAGCGCTGCAGTTGTGTAGGATGCAGGAGAGTGGGTTGTAAGAGGGAGATGGATGATTAGTAGGGTATGGAGTGCAGCATGACGGTGGATAGTGCAGGGATAGAAGGTAGCAAGAGATCGAGGTAGAAGGGACTGAGGAGGTGCTAGAAGTGTAATCTTCAGAGTTTGTGTAGTAAGTCAGTTTCTGTCAAAAAGTCAACAAGAGAGTCAGGATTAAAGGAGGTCCATCTGCAAGAAGGAAGGTAAAGAAGGGCCGCAGATTATTATTATAATCAAATAGAAGCGCTAAACCACAGGGTTATACAGCTAAAGGGCCGCAGAGCGAAGCGTCGTTGGAGGTAAATTCTGCGTGCTCGTTGATAGAGTGGGCAGTCCAGCAGAATATGTCGAACAGACACTGGAACCTGACAATGCTCACAGAGAGGGCAGGAGCCTCTCCATGAGATACCCGTGAGTAAGGCGAGTGTGGCCGATGCGAAGACGGGAGAGTGTAGTCTCCCAACCTCGACATTGGTGACAAGAAGAAGGCCAGAAACCTATAATCGGTTTAATAGAATGAAGTTTGTTATTCAGCAGGTCAGACCAGCGTTGTTGCCAACGGGTGCGAAGGTGGGTAGCAATGACCGCAAAATAGTCCGTGAAAGGAACACCTCTATATGAAACTGGAAGGTCATGTACTGCTGACCGCGCAGCAGTGTCTGCCTGTTCATTGCCCTGTCGTCAACATGACCAGGGACCCAACAAAAAACAATATCTTTGTGCTTGCTAGAGATACGGCGTAACCAAAGTTGGATACGAAGAACTAGGGGGTATGGGATTAAGGCTGAAAAGAGTAGCAGGGGAGGAAGCCGAATATATCTGGTCACCATAATCGAGTTTCGATAAAATTAGGGCAGAGTGCAGGCGAAGGAGAGTTCTACGATCAGCTTCCCATGAAAGATGTGCCAGGTTCACCCAGCTATGACAAGTCACCTTCAGAGAGGTAATGTGAGGTTTCCAGGACAATCGACGGTCAAACAGGAGGCCGAGAAATCTGACTATCACGTTCTGGGATATGTGATCAGAGACCACTGAATGTCTAGTAAACGTAATTTGATGAGTTTTGCCACTAGAAAATTTAAACCCGTGAGTGGTGGCCCAATCGGAAACCCAGTTGATGGCATGCTGGAGGGAAACTGCAACGAGGTGACAGTCAGCACCTGCACAAGCTATAGCAAAGTCATCCACAGAGCGATGACCAAATATTGGATGGGAGAACAGATGCTAGATTATTTATAGCAAGGAGAAAGAGTGTTGTGCTCAGAACACAACCCTGGGGGACACCTTCAGCTTGGACAAATTCTGGGGAAAGTTCATTACTAACCCAGACACGGAAATGTATGTCATTAAAGAAAGCCTTAAGGAAAAATGGTAGATTGCCTCGGAGGCCTAAGGAGAGGGCCTGGGTCACGATATTATACTTCCAAATTGTGTCATACGCCTTCTCAAGATCGAAAAAGATGGCAATTACCGAGTGGTTATTGGCAAAGGCATTATGAATATACGTATCCAAGCACAGTAAGGGGTCAATGGCAGAACGGCCCTTACGAAAGCCATATTGACTAGTGGAGAGACTACTATGAGTCTCTAAATACCACATCAAACGTCTATTAACTAGACGTTCAATCACCTTGCAAAGTGCACTGGTAAGAGCGATGGGACGGTAGTGGGAGGTATCATGTCCCATAGTACCCGGTTTGCTAAAAGGGAGAACAATAGCAGACTTCCACAGTTGGGGAATAACTCCTTGCGACCATATAAGATTAAAGAGTCTTAAGAGGACAGTAAAGCAGACTGATGTAAATGCTGCTAGCATACGAATATGTATGCCGTGTGGCCCAGCTGCCGATGATCAGCAAGCGGAGAGTGTTGCCTCCAGTTCTTGAAGGGTAAAAGGCACACAAGATTCTTTCGGAGAGAAGAAAAAACTAAGGGGCTTTAACTCGCTGGCAGACTTAGAAGAAAGGAACGAGGGGCATAGATGGAGCCCCTGAGAAATGTGGACCAGATGATTACCAATTTCAGTGGCAACTGCAAGAGGGTGTGCTATATCAACACCGGCAACCTGAAGAACAGGAGCCGGGTCGGGAGAATTTGCCACTCAATTTCCACACTTTCTTCCAGACTGCACTCATTGAGGAAGCCAAAGTGACCGTAGAAACGTAATCTCGCCAGCAAGTGCGTTTAGCATCACGTATGATCGGCGAGCAATTGCTCTCTTCTGCTTAAAATCAAGGAGTGTCTCTGTGGTTCTGTTATACCGATACCTGCCC
>WNWK01021363.1:0-34210 GCA_009830355.1 Cherax destructor
TCAGTAAGTCAGTAAAATTCGTTCATTAGTCAGCCCAAGTCGTTCAGAAGTCAGGTCAAGTCGTTCCCAGTAAGTCAGTCAAGTGGTTAAGTAATTTAGTCAATTAGTTCAGTAAGTCAGTCAGTCGCATTAGTCAGCGGCCAGTCACAACTTATGTTTCTTTTTATGTGTACAAGTAACACTTCATTACGGCACAGGTTTGTCTTGTCTAATATCTTTGTTTTCTTCGTTAATTCGGGCCCAAATGCTTCACCTTTTTTTTTGCCACTTTAAACCCAAAGGTTTTAAACCTGGTTGTCATGATTTGGCAGATACAAGATATAGTAATTTAGATCAAAACACAATTCCTCTCTTTTTACAAACACACTGGCTTGTGGCAGAGGACTTTTTTGATGCGTAGAATTTTAATGGTGGGATGGTGGGGTCGGGGTGGTGTGTCGCTGAACAACAACAAGGCGGCCACTTGAGGGAAGGGTTTGTTTTTTCCAAACTGTAGTAAGTTTATTCAGGTATCACGGGCCCAGTTCCCAAAGTTATATAAGGCAGCATGTAGGGGACCTGGGATAACCCAAGTCAGTGACTTATTATTCTGTCTGATTTTTTTGGGTTACCCCTGGGTTTCCCTCACACATGCTGCTATGTATGATAATCGGGTGTACTCACCTAATTGTGGTTGCAGGGCGAGACTCACTCCCCCTTTATCTGAATAAACTTACTTACAGTCGGAAGAAAAAATTCCTTTTCTCTAACGAGTTGGGCTTCATTTTTTAATCACCTGATGGATTCATGAAAGGGCAAGTGAACCCCTTTTCCCTCTTAAAAACCTGGGGACTTTTCTCTTGCTGACTGATATAAGTTCTTGTTGGCATTTCTTCCAGAAAACACTGGTCTCTAGCATTAAACATTTCATGACCCAAAGCCCCCCCCAGTAGGACCCCACTGACTCAATGGTTTAACAATCCCGGGGGCGCATCCTCCAAAAATTTTTTCCCCTACCGGGGGCTTGTTCATTTTTCTTGTTAGATAATAATGTGCAAATTCCCAATTGTGCAATACCATAACGTGTAATAATCCTGCTAAGCCATGATTTAATAATAATTATTCATGCTTCAAAAACCATCACTAGATGCGTGAATACCAACAATGCGGTGGTTTATCCACCTCCACTTGTCACATAATAAATTTCATTCTAAAGTGGGGGACCCCCGGATTCGTAGTCATGGAGTTGTAAAATTGGGAAATTTGTAACATTTTTCGTAAAATATTGGTTAGTGATTTAGATCCGCTTGGAAATTAGTAATTCGTCCCGGACCGCGTCTGTGCCCATGCCCCTCCATTCAAGTCCTTGGGCCCTTGTTTACCAGGAGTGACGGTCACCCACGCATTCCCTACCATACATTTGTCATTATTCCATTTTTTTAGAGCTTGCAGTGCTATAAAACATGGGCCCAAAGAAAGCTCCTAGTGCCAGCCCTGTGGTAAGAAGGTCCCAAAAAAATGGTTGGGCTGAAAAAAAAAGATAATGCAAAATATGAAAGTGGGTACATGTCGCTGAGCTGGCCAGGGTGAGGCAAAATACACACAATTGGGTCCCCCCTTGGCCCAGGGAATAAATCCAGAGGGTGTTGTTGGGGAAAGGTGCAAGATGGTCACAAAACAGATTGCAAATACTGGAAGATATGGGGCTGTTGTTGGTGTTTATCAACGAGAAAGAATTAGCAGGAGATAGTGTTACGGGGTGATATCTGAAAAAAAAGGGAGTTGCATGATGATCTGAAAAAAAATGCCTGCAACAAGTGCTGAAGTGAAACGAATTTAAAAAAAGCAAGGGCTGGTTTGACAGATTTAAGAAGCGTGTGGCATACAAGTGATAAGGCATGGGGAAGGGGAGCCAGTTCAGACAATTGCGACTGAAAAATATGTGCATGAATTCAAAGCTATGTAGAGGCTGAAAAAATTGAAACAACAAGTGCTTAATTGTAGAAACAGGCCTGTTTTGGGAAAAAAATGCAAACAGGACTGTTATTGGTTTATGAAAATTATGCTTGGAACCAGCATGTATTGTTGTAATTAAATAACATGAATACCTAATTATATTGAATTAATGAAGTACTGTTGGGGGTTAAAAGGCTTGGCCATCCTTAAAACTTAGAAGCTGGATTAAACTGATTTTCTCAATATTAGGTTATATAAATAAAAACACACATTTTTATAAGAAATAGTTATAAGTTGCATGTCTCATTAATAACATAAGATTAGGACATGAGTGTGATGATGTTTTTTTTTTGAGGGGAGGAGCTTAGAGAATCCCGTTTTCCCACAATTCCTTGTCCTGGAGAAAAACATGGCTGATGCAGTGAGCTGGTATTATTTAGCTGACCTTAACCTTGTGTTTCTGGGCAGGATGAGTGTCCAAGTAATGGGGGTTGTAGATCGATGTTACCATGATATTCTGTGATCTTCAGTGTATCAAAACACTAGGGTTAGGAGTGATGTGGAGAAAATGGGATGTTTAGAGTGTAGGTGAATCACCATGTGACTAATCTGGTAGTGTATGTTAATATAAATAAGATCTGTATATATATGTTGATCCATGAATATATATATTTTTGTATAACATGGTGGTTTAAATAACCCATGGAGAGGGCAGGAGAAGTTTTCAGATACAGCAGTTAAGCCTGAGTAAGTATCATTTTAGCCTATAAGTATCTTCCTTTTACCCTAAGACCTTTTAAGTAAATACCCTATGCTAGTACATGTAGAACCTTGATGATAAATAAGGGGAAAATAACATAACATGAGGCATGGTGAGGCAGCCAGTTCTGACAAAAGTGTGGCTGAAAAATATGTTCAGGAATTCGTGGGGTACATAGAGGCTGAACAATTTCAACCCCAACAAGTGTTCAATTGTGACGAAACAGGCCTGTTTTGGAAGAAAATGTCAAACAGGACCTTCATTACACATGAGGAAAAGGCACTCCCAGGACACAAGCCTATGAAAGACAGGCTAACTCTGATGTGTGCTAATGCTAGCGGTGATTTTAAAGTGAAGCCTTTAGTGGTGTATCACTCTGAAAATCCCTGAGCGTTTAAGAGATGCAGTGTTGCCAAGTCCAATTTGTGTGTGATGTGGAAGTCTAACAATAAGGCATGGGTCACTAGGGAAATTTTCTTTGACTGGTTTTATGAAGTGTTTGGCCCCAGTGTGAAGAAATATCTCTAGGAAAATAATTTGCCACTTAAGTGACTCCTGATAATGGACAATGCTTCTTGTCATCCTCGAGACTTGGCAGAGCAAATTGTGCAGGACTTTAAGTTCATTAAAGTGAAGTTCTTGCCCCCTAATACCACTCCTCTCCTCCAGCCCATGGACCAGCAGGTCATTTCCAACTTTAAAAAACTCTACACCAAAGCAATGTTTCAAAAGTGCTTTGATGTGACCGTAGACATAAATATGACCCTAAAAGACTTTTGGAAAGATCATTTCCATATCCTGCATTGTGTAAATCTTATAGGTAAGGCTTGGGAGGGAGTGACTACCAGGACTTTGAACTCTGCCTGAAGAAAATTGTGGCCAGACTGTGTCCAAAAGAGGGATTTTGAAGGTTTTGGGGATGAGCCTCAGAACCCTGAGCCTGAGCCTGTTGTGGAAGAAATTATGGAACTGGGCAAGTCCATGGGGTTGGATGTTTGTACCGAGGATGTGGAACAGTTGGTGGAGGAGGACAATGAAGAGATAACCACTGAAGATCTGCAAGAGCTTCAACAGCAACAGCAGACCACAGTTCAGGAAAATGGTTCAGAGAAGGAGGAGGAGGAACAGAGATGGAGGAAGGTGCCTTCTTCAAGGATTAGGGAGATCTGTGCCAAATGGGCTGATGTGCAAGGCTTTATGGATGATTATCACCCTAACCAAGCTGTTGCAGTCCGTGTTGGCCACATGTACAATGACAATGTGGTGTCCCATTTCAGGGATGTTTTAAAGAAACGCCAGACACAGAGCTCCCTGGACAGATTTTTTGTGAGAGAAAGTTCCAGTGACTCTCAACCTGGTCCTAGTGGCATTAACCCTTTGGGGGTCCCATGGCCCTCTCCCAAACTTGCTCTCAGGGTTGCAAATTTTTTGAAAAAAAAAAAAAAAAAAATTTCTTATGAAATGATAGAGAATCTTTTTCCGATCATAACGACACCAAAATTATGAAATTTGATCGAAAACTTAACTGAATTATGCTTTTGCGAATTTAGTAGTATCGATGACATTTACACATCGGCGATTTCGCCCACTTTGAGCCCTATTTTCGGCAAATTCCAATGTTTCAGTCTATAAAATTATAGCTATTTTGCTAGAATTCCATTTGTTCTATCAATTGAGTACAAGAAACCGCCAATTTACCGATTTCAACTACCCAATAAGGTGGTCATAAATTGGCAATTTGGCCAATTTCACACAAATTTCAAAAGATGCCAATTTCAAAATAGGGTCCAGAATATATGAGACAGACATTCCTGCCACTCAAATAACATTTTATCTGTTCATTAGTCATGTCTCCAGGCCCCTTTTACATTACTTTTGCTTTCCATTTTGAATTTTTATTCTCACAAAAAATAGAAGATTTACTGTTATGTATACAACTGCTTAATTGTAAAAAATGGTATAAATAATATCAGCGCACTTGTGCAAGAATATTAGACTACCCAGTTGATGTGTATTGGATGCATGGCATGACCCTTGTGGGTTTAGTGCTTCTTTTTTATTATGATAATAATAATAATAATACAGTGGACCCTCGGTTAACGAATACCCCGGAAATCGTGCAATTATGTAAGTATAATTTTGTAAGTTCTTGTGGAAGTGTATTTTTGGGGGTCTGAAATAGACTAACCTACGTGAAATTTTTCCTTAAGAGAGTAAATTCGTTCGGTAATGGCACTTGAGCAGACTTCAGGAGTGAAGTTTTTACGAAACTCGGGGGTCCACTGTACAGTGTTGTGTTGTCTCTCAATGTACTCGTGGCACCCCTGCTTTTCATTGGGGGAATGTTGCATCTCCTGCTGAGTCTTTTGCTTTCATAGGGAGTGATTTTCGTGTTCAAGTTTGGTACTAATCCCTCTAGGATTTTCCAAGGTTTATTATCTTGGCTGCATTCCAGGGAATACAGATCAAGGACCTTCAACCGTTTCCAGTAATTTAGGTGCCTTATCGTACTTATGTGTGTCATGAAAGTTCTTTGTACACTCTCCAGGTCAGCAATGTCGCCAGCCATTAAGGGGGCCATTAGTGTACAGCAGTATTCCAGCCTAGAGAGAACAAACGATTTGAAGAGAATCACCATGGGCTTGGCATCCCTAGTTTTAAAGGTTCTCATTATCCATCCTATCATTTTCCTAGCAGATGCAGTAGATACATTGTTGTGGTCTTTGAAGGTGAGATCCTCTGACATTATCACTCCCAGGTCCTTCACATTACTTTTTCGCTCTATTGTATGGTTAGTGTTTGTCGTATACCTTGATATATTTTTAATTTCCTCTAAGTTTTCCATATCCAAGTACAGTGGTACCTCGGCATACAAACAGCTCCCAACTCGAACAATTATGTAAGTGTATTTTTGTAAGTGCTTTTGTAACTATATTTTTGGGGGTCTGAAACGGATTAATCTAATTTACATTACTCCATATGAGAACAAATTCGTTCGGTATCGGCACTCGAACAGCCTTCTGGAACGAATTAAGCTCATAACCTGAGGTACCACTGAAGTTGAAATTTCTCCTCATTGAACTTCATATTGTTTTGAGTGGCCCATTTGAAGATTTGGTTTATGTCCGCTTGGATTCTTGCGGTGCTTTTGACGGAGGTCACTGCCATGGCAATCCGGGTGTCATCCGCAAAGAAAGACACAGAGCTATGGCTTACATCTCTGTCTATGTCAGATATGAGGATGAGGAATAGAATGGGAGCGAGCACTGTGCCTTGTGGAACAGAGCTTTTCACTGTAGCTGCCTCGGACTTAACTCTGTTTACTATTACTTTTTGTGTTCTATTTTTCAGGAAGTTATAGATCCATCTACCAACTTTTCCTGTTATTCCTTTATCACGCATTTTGTGCATTATTACACCATAGTCACATTTATCGAAAGCTTTTGGTAGTGAGTTTGTGTGAACCATCTTTGATATTGTTTTAATGTCACCTTTGCACTATTTGTAACATTTCTGGTATACAATTTTTGAATGTTTATACAGTAGTGTACTGTATATTGTATTAAACAGAGTAGAGGAAATCAGCTCTAATATACATTATTTAGGTGTGCATACTGGTCAGAGAGCCTGTTGTAAGTCTTGAGTCGTCAGTAAACAAGTACGTCACTAAGTGAGGAGAGGCTGTATAGTTCTCACTTTTATGATATGGTTGGATAAAGACACAAATGCAGTATAATGCAATCCTTGACTGACTACTTTTCACCTACACAGTGGGCTTTATCAAGTCAAAAACAGATAACATATTCTGTATTTCATGGCTTATAAGACGCATTTTTTTCCATAAAATGTCTCGCAAACCACCCTGCATCCTATAAACTGAAGGTCAGTGACAGGAGCTATAAGTTTGGGGTGGGCTGTAGGTCTCCCAGTTATGTCCGATGCTGAGCCATTGAAATTAAAACAAGTCTTATAATCTGTGGAATACGGTAGTTGTTTTTACTCCTGGTCCTTTGCAGCAAGTGATCACTGCAGTTGCCAGTTAAAACATAAGAATAGAGGAGTATTAAGGTAGGCCTACTGGCCATGTTAGGCAAGTCCTATTCAAATCCAACCTATTTTTAAAGATACCCAAGGCTTAGCTTCAATGATCAAAGGGGGAGAGGACAGAAGACAAGAAGGGGAGGGAGGGAGGCAATGAGGAAGAAAGGCAGGGAGGGATAAAGGCACGAAGTTAGGAAGAAGAGGGAGTCAGAAAGGAAGGCAAGGTATGAAAGCAGGGAAGAAGGAAGATAAGGAGGGAGGGAGGGGCATGCAGAAAAGGGAGCGAGAGGCAGAGAGGGAAGGAAGAAGGGAACTTGATCTGGAGTTCGTCACGGCCATGCTAGCGGGAGATTCGTCAGTAAAAACTTGCATTTGTGGACACAGTGGTGCCTATGCTAACCTTCCTATGGTGCAGAAATATACCTAGTTGGATGAATCTTATTGAAGCTAGCTGGCCCAGTTGCTAATGCGACAGTCTGGAGTTTTGACTCTCTCTGATCGCGGGTTCTAACCCCACCCGTGGTATGGTTTGTTTGCAATCGTGTTATCACGATTTCGTGAGTCTTGTAGATATAAGGCATAATAAGCATGACTGGCAAGTAATACTCATTTTCACGAATCAGATGTGACTACTGCATTGTGTGTAATACCTGTTGGTTTACGAGCTGCTCCCTGAGATTGAGAGACAAGCAGACGGAAAGACGCACACACACAGGCAGACAGAAAGACACACACACACACACACACACACACACGCCCCGATGGCATGGTAGCTAGCACTCTTGCTTCATGCACGGAGGTCCCGGGTTCAATTCCCGGTGGGGCCGAAACATTTCGAAGTGTTTCGTTACACATACACACATACATACAACAGGCCTAGTGTCTAATCGACATGTGCCTAGGACAAAATGGTAACTAACACAGGCAGACATAAAGACACACACACACAGGCAGACAAAAAGACAGACACACAAAGGCAGACAGAAAGACCGAGACACACAGGCAGACAGAAAGACCGAGACACACACAGGCAGACAGAAAGACCGAGACACACACAGGCAGACAGAAAGACCGAGACACACACAGGCAGACAGAAAGACCGAGACACACACAGGCAGACAGAAAGACCGAGACACACACAGGCAGACAGAAAGACCGAGACACACACAGGCAGACAGAAAGACCGAGACACACACAGGCAGACAGAAAGACCGAGACACACACAGGCAGACAGAAAGACCGAGACACACACAGGCAGAGAGAAAGACCGAGACACACACAGGCAGACAGAAAGACCGAGACACACACAGGCAGAGAGAAAGACCGAGACACACACAGGCAGACAGAAAGACCGAGACACACACAGGCAGACAGAAAGACCGAGACACACACAGGCAGAGAGAAAGACCGAGACACACACAGGCAGACAGAAAGACCGAGACACACACAGGCAGACAGAAAGACCGAGACACACACAGGCAGACAGAAAGACCGAGACACACACAGGCAGACAGAAAGACCGAGACACACAGTCAGACAGAAAGACCGAGACACACACAGGCAGACAGAAAGACCGAGACACACACAGGCAGACAGAAAGACCGAGACACACACAGGCAGACAGAAAGAACGAGACACACACAGGCAGACAGAAAGACCGAGACACACACAGGCAGACAGAAAGACCGAGACACACACAGGCAGACAGAAAGACCGAGACAAACACACGCAGACAGAAAGACCGAGACACACACAGGCAGACAGAAAGACCGAGACACACACAGGCAGACAGAAAGACCGAGACACACACAGGCAGACAGAAAGACCGAGACACACACAGTCAGACAGAAAGACCGAGACACACACAGGCAGACAGAAAGACCGAGACACACACACAGGCAGACAGAAAGACCGAGACATACACAGGCAGACAGAAAGATCGAGACACACACAGGCAGACAGAAAGACCGAGACACACACAGGCAGACAGAAAGACCGAGACACACACAGGCAGACAGAAAGACCGAGACACACACAGGCAGACAGAAAGACCGAGACACACACAGGCAGACAGAAAGACCGAGACACACACAGGCAGACAGAAAGACAGATAAGCAGAGCTAGACAGACAGACATACAGTGGACCCCCGGAAATCGAACTGCTCCCAACTCGAACAATTATGTAAGTGTATTTTTGTAAGTGCTTTTATAAGTGTATTTTTGAGGGTCTGAAACGGACTAATCTAATTTACATTTGTCCTTATGGGAACAAATTCGTTCGGTAAAGGCACTAGAACAGGATTCTGGAACAAATTATGTCCGATTTCCGGGGGTCCAATGTACATGTTTGTGTGTAACAGTGAAAACAAATAAAGCCAAGGTTCCCTGCAGAAGTGCATGATCATCAATTGTCACTCACTCCATTCCTGCACTGTCAGCAGTTTAGTGACACTCATCATAACACCATGGTTCAAGGAGTTTCATATATACTCCAGCATGTCTAAAACATTGCTGAGACCTATAAATACTTTGTATACTGTCAACCCTCCGTTTTCGTGTGTATCTGTTATCGGTGATTTCAATTTTCGGGCACTTTTTTCGTGGAAATATTGCCTCCATTTTCGGTGATTGGCTCCGTTTTCGTTCATTGTACGGAACCTGTCCAGTGCCCAGCGCACATACAAAGCCCACAAGCCTGCCTCCCACGCACATTGTCACGCAGTGTAACATTGTTTACGGTTGAGTGAACATCATTCTGCGAGTTCATACAAAACATTTCTTAACAATCCATTGTTTTTTATCCCTTGATTATATTGTGTGACTACTAAATAAGCTACCATGGGCCCAAAGAAAGCTCCTAGTGCCAGTCCTTTGGTAAAGAAAGTGAGGAACACCATAGAATTAACCCTTTCGGGGTTTTGGTCTTACGCACTGGGGTTATTGACGTACTAGTACGCCTAAATTCTAGCGCCCTCAAATCAAGCAGAAACAGGCTGTTAGGCCTAGATGTGATAGAATGGGTCTGTGCGGTCAGTGTGCGCAGTATAAAAAAAATTCCTGCACCACACAGTGCATAATGAGGAAAAAAAAACTCTGACCTTGTTTTTGGTTTAAAACAGCGACTTTGCAGTCTATTTTCGTATGATATTTATTGTTGTATTCTCGTTTTCTTGTTCTTACTTGATAGAATGGAAGATATATTACAGAAATAGATATGATTTTGATTGGTTTGACAATAACAAGTACCTTGAAATTGAGCTCAAAGTAGCGAAAATGTTCGATTTTTGACGATGTTCAAGAGTAAACAAATCACACCATGCGTCCAATACACATCAACTGGCGAGTCTAATATTCATGCACAAGTGCTCTGATATTATTTATACCATTTTTACAATGATGCAGTTGTATACATAACAATAAATCTTCTATTTTTTTGTGAGAATAAAAATTCAAAATGGAAAGCAAAAGTAATGTAAGAGGGGCCTGGAGACGTAACTAATGAACAGAGAAGATGTTATTTTAGTGCCAGGAATGTCTGTCTTGTTTATTATGGATCCTATTTTGAAATTGGCATCGTTTGAAATTTGTGAGAAATTGGCCAAATTGCCATTTTCTGACCACTATTTTAGGTAGTTGAAATTGGTAAATAGGCGGTTTCTTGTACTCAATCGATAGAAGAAATGGAGTTCTAGCGAAATAGCTATAATTTTAGTAGACTGAAACATTGCAATGTGCCGAAAATAGGGCTCAAAGTGGGCGAAATCGCCGATGCGTAAGTGCCATGGCTACCGCTAACTTCGCAAAAGCATAATTCCGTTAGTTTTCGATCAAATTTCATAATTTTTGTGGCGTTATGATCGGAAAAAGATTCTCTATCATTCCATAAGAAAAAATATTTTTTTTTTTTTTTTTAATTGTGGACCCTGAGAACGAGTTTCAGAGACCCCCCTTGGACCCCCAAAGGGTTAAAGAAAGAAATCGTATCAAAGTGGAGTCGATGAAGGCTATAGCACCAGCCAGCGATAAAGTGTAGCACTAACAGTGTAGCAAGTAAGTTAAGTGATTAAGTGATAGAAAAATGATGACACAAAACTTAACTCCTCCATTGTTGTTTGACGAGTATAGGGGCACTGAGAACAGAGCCGCCCTCTGCCACCATCTCCTCCAAGATAAGTGTAAATATTTCTTATTTATAGTGTAAATATTTCTTATTTATAAATTAAAGTGTAAATATTTCTTATTTATAAATTAAAGTGTAAATATTTCTTATTTATAAATTACGTACACTGTGTCAGTGTGAATATTGGTGGTGGCTTTGCTGCCTCCACCTCCACCACCACCACTATATGTACGCCTTATGGTCAGTGGCCCTTATAAATCCACCAACAATAACACTTATCACCAGTCCTCACATTCGTAATGACATTTTATTCATTCTAGAGTATATATCATGTTTTTATGTTATTAACCTTTTCAGGGTCCAAGGACATTTTTGGAAGGGGTGCACCAGTGTCCAAGAATTTAAAATAAAAAAATTCTTATTTTTTCTTATGAAATGGTAGAGAATCTTTTTCTGAAGGTAATAAAACAAAAAGTACGAAATTTGATTGAAAATTGACGAAATTATGCTCTTGCGAATTTTGATGTGCCAGAGATATTTACACATCGGCGATTTTGCCGACTTTGACTCCCATTTTAGGCCAATTACATTATTCCAGTTGACCAAATTCTTAGCTATTTCACTAGTATTACTTCTATTCTATCGATTGAGCACAAGAAATCGCCCAGTCAACTGTTTCAACTGCAAAATAAAGTGATTGGAAACTGGTAATTTAGCCAATTTAACTCAAAGTTCAAAATATTCCAATATCAAAATAGGGTGCAGAATAAACAATGCAGGCATTCCTGGCACTAAACTAACATTTCCTCTGTTCATTAGTTACGTTTTCAGTCTTTACAAATGAATTCTATTTTTATTTTTTATTCACATAATGAATTTTTATTCAAACCAAAAAATGGAAGATTTACTGTTATGCAATAATGTAATAATTGTACAAATAATATCACCACATTTGTGAACATATATTAGACCCACTAGCTGGTGCATATTAGACGTGTGAGGTCATTTGTTTACTCTTGAACATCGGCAAAAATTTAACATTTCTGCTATTTTGAGCTGTTTCAAGCCATTTCCAGTACTAAAACCAATCAAAATCATCTCTATACCTGTAATATATCTTCCATTCTATCAAAAAGTACTGTTATTATACTAGTATAGCATCAACATATTGTAACTTGAATTAAAATATACAACTAGACTAAACTCAACCAATTTCTCTTGTATTGTCTTTTTAATTGTATGTATAATCAGATTGAAATATTAAATAATACAGAACTAGAATTAACCCAATCAATTTCTCTAGCATTAAGTCTTTAGTGAATAAGTCTTTAGAATAAGCTGCCCCTAATGCCATGGCATGCCAGTGGCTCTCCTTGCAATACAGTTTTATAATTGTAACTACCAATAACAATGTACACTTGTATCATGCATTGAAATAAAAATATTATTATATTATTATTATTATTATTAAATGAGACCAAGAAATAGCAAATACAACTATAAAAAGTATACGAAAAAACACTGCAAAGTCGCTGTTTTAATCGAAAATTACGGTTTCAGTTTTTTTTCTCTCATTATGCACTGTTTGCTGCAGGATTTGTTTTATGTGGTGCACACTTACCACATAGATGTATTCTCTCATATCTAGGCCCAAATTTACCACTCAAAGCTTATCTGAGTGAGCTGAGCTCATGACGTAGAACTACGGTTTGGACCCTGAACTCAAAACCATAGAACTACGGCATGGACCCTGAAAGAGTTAATATTGTTTATTATGTCATATTAGATGAATTGTGATAGATAAATAAGCCGTAGAGCTGATATTAGTGTCAAATTGAAGCATTTTGTCCTGCCTCCAAACAATAAACTCGCCTCCCTCTCTCCTCCTCTCCGTCTTCCATACATCAACAAGAGTCGCCAATAAAGGTAAGTGTGATGTTAAATGTTCATTTATACATGTTATTAGTGCTTTATATTTATTTATCATTCTGGGGAAAATGGTTTCAGTTTTAGTTGATCCCTCTGGAACGGATTAAACACGAAAACGGAGGGTTGACTGTATATTTCTAGACAATAGTAAATGACCAAGGCAGGTGAAAATGTTCACCTGTCGGTGTGATTGTGACTATTTGAATACTATTTCAGTACCTAATATTAGTGTCAGAACAAAGATTGGTTATGAAATCACAAGAACTATTATAAATTGTAATTATCAGAACATAAAAATTATATTAATTAAAATAAAAACAAGAAAAAAAGGTATATCTGCTACACTTCTGCAAGCGGCAGGACTCGATGTTGCCTTCAGGTAAGCATCCAGCGCCAACTTCGTGGTCTTATATCTCGGTAAGTACTGGTCCTAAAAAAATTTTTGGGTCTTATTACACACAGAAAATGGCCTTCTTCAATTAAATTTTTTTTTTTTTTTTTTTTCAAAATATTCGGAGCGCTGGGCGAGTGAACGTAGATCTACGTTTGGACAGCTTAAGGGTTAACACAGTAGTTACGTTCCTGAAAATGCTGTGTTAGGTAAACTGGATAACTTATGGGAAAAATAGGGTTGCGTCCTATATCATAAAAATCTTTGAGAGGGTTCTAAGAATCAAGATCGCCAACCACCTAGATACCCATCAAATATATAACCCAGGGCAACACAGGTTTAGAGAGGTCGCTCCTGCCTGTCCCAGCTGCTGGACCACTATGACAAGGTCTTGGATGCTGTAGAGAATAAACAAAATACAAATATAGTATACACATACTTTTGCAAAAACTTTCAACAAATGTGACCATGGTGTAATAGCACACAAAATGAGTGATAAAGGAATAACAGGAAAAGTTGGTAGATGGATCTATGATTTCCTGACAAATAGAACAAAAAGAGTAATAGTAAACAGTAAAGTCCTAGGCAGCTACGGTGAAAAGCTCTGTTCCACAAGGCACAGTACTCGCTCCCATTCTATTCCTCATCCTCATTTCTGACATAGACAGAGATGTAAGCCATAGCTCCGTGTCTTCCTTTGCGGATGACAACCGGATTGCCATGGCAGTAACACTCCATCGAAGACACTGCAAAACTCCAAGTGGACATCAACCAAATCTTCAAATGGGCCACTCAAAACAATATGAAGTTCAACGAGGAGAAATTTCAAATACAGTGGAACCTCGAGTTTCGGCCACCCCGAGTATCGGCCGCTTCGAGTTTCGGTCGCTTTTTTCGGCAGAATTTTGTCCCGACTTTCGGCTGTTGCCCCGAGTTTCAGCCAGCGTACCAGACCTGTCTGCCTCCTGGCACAGGTGTCGTGATCCAGTCTAGTTTTGTTTATCCTTGAGTGAACATTACCCTGCATGCTCATCCAAACATTTCACAATAAATTCATTGTGTTAGTGCTTGTTTATTGATTGTGACTGTGAAATAAGCCACCATGGGCCCAAAGAAACTTCCTAGTGGCAGCCCTTTGGTAAAGAAAGTGAGAAACACCATAAAAGTGAAGAAAGAAATTGTAGAAAAATACAAGTGGAGTACGTGTGGGCGAGCTTGCCAGGATGTGCAAAAACAAATCAACAATCACTTCTATCCTGGCGAAGAGAAAAGAAATCAAGGAAGCTGATGTTGCGAGGCAATGGCAGTGGCGGAGGCAGTGGTGGAGCCAGTGGTGGAGGCAGTGGCAGAGGCAGTGGCAGAGGCAGTGGCGGAGGCAGTGGCGGAGGCAGTGGATGAGGCAGTGAATGAGGCAGTGGATGAGGCAGTGGATGAGGCAGTGGATGAGGCAGTGGTGAAGGCAGTGGTGAAGGCAGTGGTGAAGGCAGTGGTTGAGGCAGTGGTGGAGTACATGAGTGTAGAAGGTTTGCGAGTTTTGTAAACAAACCAGTTGTTGTTACCAGCCTGGACATGAATGGTTTTTGTTCACTCCATCAAGCCGACAGGAAAAACATCTCACATTTATGTTAATTTATATGTTTATATGTTATGTAGTGTGTTTATTATATAATTTTGTGTTCCTGCATGCCAGCACAGGCGAAGGTGGTGAAGTTTAAAGCAGTTAAGTTCAGTGACAAAGTGTAGCATTAAGAGTGTAGCAATTAAGCGATAGAAAAAGGACGAAACGAAATAAACTCCTGACAGCATAAGCTGCTCTGCCTATCTTCTGCAAGGTATGTAAATGGTGTACGTACACCAGTTCATTTGTAAAGTGTTTATCAGGTTTTTATGTTATTTATATTGTTTATGTCATATTAGATGAATTGTGATAGATAAATAAGCCGTAGAGTTTATAATACAGTGGACCCTTAGAAATCGAACATAATTCGTTCCAGGAGCTTGTTCTTAACTCAAAATGTGCGAAAATTGAATCAATATTTCCCATAAGAAATAATTGAAATACAATTAATCTGTTCCTGCTGTCAGGAGGCATGACAAAATAGTACTTCACTATGATGCTATTATCAACTCAATAGCTTATTTATCTATCACAATTCATCTAATATGACATAATAAACAATATAAATAACATGAAAACCTGATATAGTACACTCTAGAATGAATAAAATATGTATGTCATTATAAATGTGGTGGCGGGGGAGGATGGTGGTGGCGGGCATTCTCGCTACAGCTATGAAAACATATTCCCATTCTTTCCTTCTTCAGACGTGTTAGTATAAGAGAAAACGGAGTTTGTAATGATAACTGCATTAGATCACTTCTTTCCAGTCGGCTTCATGGAGTGAACAGAACTCCTTCCTGTCCAGGCTGGTAACAGCAACAACAACTGGTTTGTTTACAAAACTCCTGAACCTTCTACACTCTCATTCTCTCTTGTTTATTCATTTAATCTTGTTTACTCACCTCTCACTCTACATTAAGACTGCCTCTTACCACCACTGCCTCTCATCACCACTGCCTCTCATCACCACTGCCTCTCATCACCACTGCCTCTCACCACCACTGCCTCTCATCACCACTGCCTCTCACCACCACTGCCTCTCACCACCACTGCCTCTCACCACCACTGCCTCTCACCACCACTGCCTCTCACCACCACTGCCTCTCACCACCACTGCCTCTCATCACCACTGCCTCACCACCACTGCCTCTCACCACCACTGCCTCTCACCACCACTGCCTCTCACCACCACTGCCTCTCACCACCACTGCCTCTCACCACCACTGCCTCTCACCACCACTGCCTCTCACCACCACTGCCTCTCACCACCACTGCCTCTAACACTGCCTCAACCAATGAACAAGCTCCAAACACAATTATAATTAATTGTGAAATGTTTGGAAGAGCAAGCAGGGTAATGTTCACCGGAGGATAAATAAAGCTAAACTGACTCACAACGCCTGGGCAGACAGGTCTGGTACTCACTTGTTCGATTGGCGGAAAGTGTTCAATTACCAAAATAAAATTTGTTCTAAAAATGTGTTCTATTTCCGATTTGTTCGATTGCCGAGGTGTTCGATTTCCGAGGGTCCACTGTAGCATCATATTGAAGTAATATTTTGTCATGCCTCCTGACAGCAGGAACGAATTAATTGGATTTACATTATTTCTTATGGGAAATATTGCTTTGACTTTGGGCCGCTTCGACTTTAGGCCTAGCTCCTGCAACGGATTATGGCCAAAACTCGGGGTTCCACTGTACTCAGATATGGAAAACTTGAGGAAATTAAAAATGTATCAGGGTATACAACAAATTCTAACCATACAATAGAGCAAAAAAGTAATGTGAAGGACCTGGGAGTGATAATGTCAGAGGATCTCGCCTTCAAAGACCACAACAATGTATTTACCACATCTGCTAGGAAAATGATAGGATGGATAATGAGAACCTTCAAAACTAGGGACGCCAAGCCCATGATGAATCTCTTCAAATTGCTTTTTCTCTCTAGGCTGGAATACTGCTGTACACTAATGACCCCCTTCAAGGCTGGCGACATTGCTGACCTGGAGAATGTACAAAGAACTTTCACGGCACACATATGATAAGGCACCTAAATTACTGGGAACGGTTGAAGGTCCTTGATCTGTATTCCCTGGAATGCAGGCGAGAGAGATACATGATAATATACACTTGGAAGGTCCTGGAGGGATTGGTACCAAACCTGCACATGAAAATCACTCCCTATGAAAGCAAAAGACTCGGCAGGAAATGCAACATTCCCCCAATGACAAGCAGGGATGCCACGAGTACACTGAGAGACAACACAATGAGTGTCCGGGGCCCAAGACTGTTCAACTACCTCCCAGCATACATAAGGGGGATTACCAATAGACCTTTGGCTGTCTTCAAGAAGGCACTAGACAGGCACCTAAAGTCAGTACTTGACCAACCGGGCTGTGGTTCATACGTCAGTTTGCGTGCGGCCAGCAGTAACAGCCTGGTTGATCAGACCCTGATCCACCACGAGGCCTGGTCTCAGACTGAGCTGCGGGGGCATTGACCCCCGAAACCTTCTCTAGGTAAACAAACTAAACGTTCCTGGGAGCCCCAAAAAAGCCAAACAACTTTTTTTTTTTAGACCAACAGATCTTACAAAAATAAAAGTGAATATGTAATTATAGTTCATTGTCATGATGTATTATGTTGTTTTTACTGCTTAAGATTACAAATACAACAGAAATAATAGCATTTCTTACCTTAAATTGTGGGTGCTGGTGTTTGTGGAGAGTGGAGAGTTATGCTGAGGTGGATGGTGGAGAGTTATGCTGAGGTGGATGGTAGAGGTTCTGGTACTGAAGTCGATGGCTGTACTCGAGTGTGCATAAATTCTGTAATGGATTTCTGTTCTATTTTACCCCACAGTACATTATACAACTGACGGTAAGGCATCAGCTGCTCTAGACATCATTTCAGGGTCCTCTTCAGTGAAAAAGTCAAAGTCAGTCAGTCAAGTCAGTAAGTCAGTCATGTCAGTAAGTCAGTCATGTCAGTAAGTCAGTCAAGTCAGTCAGTCAGTCAGTCAGTCAGTAAGTCAGTCATCACACAACCTCATATTTACCTCATTCTTATGTGCACAAAGTGACACTTCATTACTGCCAGAGGCTATCTCTTGTCTAATATCTATTTTCTTCGTTAATTCTAAGACTTAAATGGTTATATCTTTTCTTGCCACTTTCAGTAGCACTTGTATGCCTACTGGGTGCCATGATTGCTTGGCAGATTTAAGATATGGCAATTAAAAGATCTAAACTCCTAGTAGAGGATGGTACGTACTACACGGGTATGAACTGAAGACTGGAACAAGGGTTGTGGGGGTGGTGGAGGGTGGCGGGGATGGTGGTAGGTCTCCCTCATTGACTCAATGGTTTAACCCACAGCCAGAAGTATCCTGCGAGTGACACTCCAAATTTTTTCCCCTCCCGCAAACTGAACCGTGTTAAGTTAATTTTACGAAGTGTTGTATAAAATTGTGCAGCAATTCTTCAATTGTGCTATAACCAAATTGTGCCAAATAAACCCGTGTTAAATAACTGGCACTGAGTGTGTATTTTAAACCCTTTGGCAGTTTAAGGATTAAGGATTTTTTTGGAAAAATGTCGGATCGATCTACACATTGAGTCAGGTTATACTCGCGTATATACAGTACAGTGGTCCCCCGCCTAACGAGCACCCCGGAAAGCGTACAATTATGTAAGTATAATATTGTAAGTGCTTGTGGAAGTGTATTTTTGGGGGTCTGAAATAGACTAACCTACGTGACATTATTTCTTAAGGAAGTAAATTCATTCGGTAATGGCACTTGAGCAGGCTTCTGGAATGAATTTTGCTCGTTAGGCGGGGGACCACTGTATATATTAGTGTGAGGGAAAAAAAGTACTTGAACCTTTAGTAAATCCTTAAGAAATAAAAATCTAAATTTGAATAATGTATGTACAGTGGTCCCCCGAGTAACGAAAAAACTTCATCCCAGAAGCCTGCTCAAGTGCCATTACCGAACGAATTTACTCCCTAAAGGAATAATGTCACGTAGGTTAGTCTATTTCAGGCCCCAAAATTACACTTCCACAAGCACTTACAATATTATACTTACGTAATTGTACGATTTCCGGGGTGTTCGTTACTCGGGGGACCACTGTATATCTTAATGCAGTAGCAAAGCTCTTTCTTTAAGATGCGAACAATACAGCTTCTCCTCATTTAACGATGGAGTTCTGTTCCTAAGACCACGTCGGTAAACGAATTCCTTGCTAAGTGAGGAGCATACAATAATGGTAGTGGGTTTGTGTCAACTATCTTTGATATTGTTTTAATGTCACCTTTGCACCATTTATAACATTTCTGGTATATTTTTAAATGTTTATACAGTAGTGTACTGCATATTGTAATAAACAGAATAGAGGAAATCAGCTCTAATGCACATTATTTAGGCATGCATACTGGTCAGAGAGCCTGTCGTAAGTCCGAGGCGTTGGTAAACGAGTACGTCACTAAGTGAGGAGAGGCTGTACTTAATGTACTCAAGTAGAAATCTGAGATATTATACTTACATGATAAGCAAAGTCACCCATAAAGAGCTTCTTGTAAGCTGATGGCATTGTGCGATGGATCGTATCCCATGCCTCATTACTTGGCACAAATAAGGTAAACTTTTCTTGACGTGAGTTGAGACGCTCGTTCCAACCATCTTGCTCACTCAGTGAGAAAGTTGAGCTGTGAAAGAACATAAATCACATTTTTCTAAGGTTACAAAAAATTTGGATATACAGTGGACCCTCGCTATTCAAACACTCTTAAACTCTCCCTCATTCCAGAATGCTGTTCAAGTGATGTTACCAAACAAATTTATTCCCATAAGGAATGATGTAATTAGATTAGTCCATTTCAGACCCCCCAAAAAACACTTATAAAAGCACTTACAATAATAAACTTAAATAAAAGGGTGAGTTTTGGAGTGTTCGAATAGTGAGGGTCCACTATATACAGCTTTGCAACATGACATGATGTTAATTTATAGTTGTCATAGTAGATCCCCAGGTACAAATAACATAGGTGAGGTAAGGATAGAGTAGAGAGTAGTTCAATGGAAGTAGTGCTGTTTGTGGCATACAGTAACATCTCTTGGAGAGGATGCCTACTGTTTTGAAGACCTTAGTTAAATTAAGATCAACAGTGCCTCTATTTACCTTTCCTGTGGCTTTCATTTCATGCTGATGAATCAATGTTACCAATGTCACATTATGTTTGTCTTAAGGATAAAGGTTTATTTCTTTGTAAGGGCTTCAATGTGTAATTACAATTTTGGTTTGCTACATACAAAGAAAGCCACTATCATGCCATGGCATTTTGGGCAAACTAATCCTAATACATAGTACAGTGGTACCTCGGGTTATGAGCTTAATTCGTTCCAGAAGGCTGTTCGAGTGCCGATACTGAACAAATTTGTTCCCATAAGGAATAATGTAAATTAGATTAATCTGTTTCAGACCCCCAAAAATACACTTACAAAAGCACTTACAAAAATACACATACATAATTGTTCGAGTTAGAAACTGTTCATATGCCGAGGTACCACTATAAATATACAGTGGACCCCCAGTTAACGGCCATAATTCGTTCCAGAATACTGTTCAAGTGCCATTACCGAACGAATTTATTCCCATAAGGAATAATGTAAATTAGATTAGTCCTTTTAGACCCCCAAAAATACACTTATATAATGGGTCGAGTTTTGAGCAGTACATAAACCGGGGGTCCACTGTACTTAAAACTAGACAAGATAATAGTACATAGTAACTACTTAAAACTAGACAAGATAAAAGTGGTTAACAATATTACAATCATATTTAATCTTAATACTAAAGCGAGGTAGTCAAGGTGGAAGTTTATAAGAATAATAATCTTGAATTTGTACATAATAAAAGCTATTACAATTAATCTTTCAGGCAGTAATATTTCATGGACTGGCAGAAGTTTAAAAGTCTAAAGGCCACATAATATAACTAGTTAGCAGTTGTTTTGGTTGATTTGGTTAATATTGAGAGATAAGATGATTTTTTAGCAAAGTCCTAAATTTGTAAGTGGTCAGGAGATCCTTTACCGGTTCTGGTAACGTGTTCCAGATCTTCGGGCCCTTTATGTGCATAGCATTTTTGCATAGTGTGAGACTGACACGAGGGATGTTGAAGAGTGCCTTATGCCTTGTATTGTGACTGTGCATTCTGTTGTAACTGTCAAGGAGTAGTTTAAGTGGAGGGTTTATAGTGGAATTTAATGTTCTGTATATGTAGTAGGCACAATAATATGAGTGTATGTCTCATATATTTAGCAAGTTCAGGCTTTTGAAAATACTGTAATACTGTAATAAGGGGGTTGGATGGTGTACGGGCCTACTTAGATGACATTATGGTGTTTAGTAGTCAGTGGGATACTCACTTAGTAAGATTACGGAAGTTGTTTGAATGTCTGGCCCAAGCCAACTTAACCATTAATCTGAGTAAAAGTGAGTTTGGCCAAGCAAGTGTACAGTTCCTAGGTTATGTAGTTGGTCAGGGCAAAGTGGCCCCAATTAATGCTAAAGTGAAGGCCATTGTAAATTTTCCTAGGCTGCAAAATCGGAAAGCAGTGATGAGGTTCCTGGGCATGGTGGGTTATTACAGACGCTTCTGTCCCAACCTTTCCCAAGTAACGTCACCACTGACAACCTTGACCAGTCCCAAAGTTCAGTTTAACTGGGACAGCAAATGTGACAGGGCTTTTGAACATGTGAAATTGTTATTAGGGAATGCTCCTATTTTGAAAAGTCCTGAGTTTGAATGCCCTTTCTCCCTACAAGTGGATGCTAGTGATGTAGGGGTAGGTGCAGTGTTGTTGCAGGGTGATGAGAAAGAGAGCCTGCAACCAGTCTGTTACCACTCGGCCAAATTAAAAAAGCATCAACGTGGTTATGCAACCGTGGAGAAGGAAGCTTTAGCCTTGGTGTTGGCTGTACAAAAATTTGAGGTTTATCTCAGTGCTTCCCCACATCCTGTAGTAGTGTATAGTGATCATAATCCTCTGAGGTTTTTGCAGAGAATGAGAAATCCCAACCAAAGACTCTTGAGATGGGCTTTGTTTTTGCAACCTTTCAATTTGGAAGTTAAATATATAAAAGGCTCAGAAAATGTGGTTCCTGATGCACTTTCTAGATGTCTCATGTAGATACATGGTGCATGCTTAGTACATAGTGTTTGTCTTGTGCTGACCTTGTTTTTGCAGTGGTGAACACTTGGCGGGCCTGAGTGCTCACTACCAGCCATTCAACTGTGAAGGAGATGGTTGGAGCCAGACAAGAAAGGGAGTCAGGGTATCAAATATTGTGAGTTGAGGCAGAGTTGACAACCTTCGGTGACATGAGAAGTCCAGGGAGGTATGTTGTTTGTGTCTTGGGGTGCTCTAAGTACGAAACGGTCCAACGGTTGCCTGAGTGGTCCCATGTATCTCCTCCATGTACTATAGCAGTTCCTCCTTATAAGGGTGGAGGATCTGTATGGAGTGAGGTCCTCGGAAGATGGGGGTACGTGCCTGACCATTTAAGGATTTTGGGTGTTGACTGGAAAGTCTCACTTTTTGGTTCGGCCACCACGTAAGAGACACCTTGACATGTTTTTTGTGAAGTTTCTGCCTGGGGTATACCTGACTGCTCTGGGTTTGGCTCTACTCTCATCTCCAGATCAGGAAGATGCCATCCAGGAGTACCAGTTGCCTGCTGGATTTACCGCAGCGGAGGCACAGGCCTGTCGGTGCTGGATTTCACAGTGGGCTTTGTGTGTAGTCCTTGCATTGTAAAAATGTATTATGTTAGTAACCACTAAAGTAGTTAATGGTTACACCCCTTCAGTATGTGGATGTGGTTGAACTGTTTTTCTAATAACCTCTGCACTCTGTTCTAGTATTGTTCCATTCATGGATTGTATAGAGTATGGTAGGGGCAGAATTGCATGTTTATTCTGGGAAGGTTCAGTGGAGCCATGAAAAATTGTAGATTGCCATGTTGTATGTCACCTTGTTGTATAACTGTACAGTGAAGTGTAATTATGGTGCTGGGGTATATGTAAAACCTCTAGTAGTGTTACTACCACCTTTAGGCTAAGACCTTATTTTTCCCTAGCCGTATCCTGCGGGACACAGCTAGCTTTTGTGAGACTCCGTCTGGAGGTGGGGGTGTTATGGGGTATTATGGACTTGTTATGGGGCTATTGGAACCCAGCATGTATTGTTGTAATTAAATAACATGAATACCTAATTATATTGAATTATTCAGAATTTTCTATGAGGTCTTAGGTCAGGCAACCCTAAAGACTTCAAAGAGCTGAATTACCTGATTTCTCAATATAATATGTTATAAAAAATATAAATGCACCTTTTTATAGGTACTAGTTATAAGTTGCATGTCTCATTGTAATAACATAAGAGATATTGAGAGTACATGTGGAGATGTGCAAAGTGATGTGTTTGTTTGAGGGGGAGGAGCTTAGAAAGAGACTCCTGTTTTCCCACAATCCCTTGCTCCTTGAAACATGGCTGCTGGACTGAGCTGGTATGGTTAATGCTGATCTTAACTTGGCTTCAGGGCTGAATGAGTGCCCAAAAGGTAATGGGGTTTGTGTAGATCGATGTTACCATGATATTCTGTGATCTTCAGTGTATCAAAACACTGGGGTTAGGAGTGATGTGGAGAAAATGGGATGTTTAGAGTGGAGGTGAATCACCATGTGACTGATCTGGTAGTGTGTGTTAATATAAATAAGATCTGTATATATATGTTGATCCATGAATATATATATTTTTGTATAACATGGTGGTTTAAATAACCCATGGAGAGGGCAGGAGAAGTTTTCAGATACAGCAGTTGCACCTGAGTAAGTATCATTTTAGCCTATAAGTATCTTCCTTTTACCCAAAGACCTTTTAAGTAATACCCTATGCTAGTACATGTAGAACCTTGATGATAAATAGGGGAAAATAACATAACATGGGCCTATCAGCTTTCTCCTACTTGATTTGAAGCCGCTAGAATTTTGGCGTATTAATACGTCAAAAACATTGGCTCGTAAGACATATATTATTTTTTTTTATTAGTAACACATAGGTCGTCTCCCACCAAGGCAGTATGGCCTGACAAAGAACAACTTTCATCATTCACTCCATCACTGTCTTGCCAGAGGCATGCTTACACTACAGCTACAAAACTGCAACATTAACACCCCTCCTTCAGAGTGCCGGCACCGTACTTCCCATCTCCAGGAATCAAGTCCGGCCTGCCGGTTTCCCTGAAACCCTTCATAAATGTTACCTTGCCTACACTCCAACAACACATCAAGTCCTAAAAACCATTTGTCTCCATTCGCTCCTATCTAACACGCTCACGCACGCTTGCTGGAAGTCCAAGCCCCTCGCACACAAAACCTCCTTTACCCCCTCCCTCCAACCTTTTCTAGGTCGACCCCTACCCCGCCTTCCCTCCACTACAGATTTATACACTCTCGAAGTCATTCTATTTTGTTCCATCCTCTCTATATGTCCAAACCATCTCAATAACCCCTCCTCAGCTCTCTGGATAATAGTTTTGGTAATCCCACACCTCCTCCTAATCTCCAAACTATGGATTCTCTGCATTATATTCACACCACACATTGCCCTCAGACATGACAGCTCCACTGCCTCCAGCCTTCTCCTTGTTGCAACATTCACAACCCATGTCTCACACCCATACAAGAGTGTTGGTATACCTATACTCTCATACATTCCCCTCTTTGCTTTCATGGATAAAGTTCTCTGTCTCCACAAGCTCCTCAGTGCACCACTCACCATTTTACCCTCGTTAATTCTGTGATTTACCTCATCCTTCATATACCCATCTGCTGACACATCCACTCCCAGATATCTGAACACATTCACCTCCCCCATACTCTCTCCCTCCAATCTGATATCCAATCTTCTGTTATCTAATTTTTTTGTTATCTTCATCACCTTACTCTTTCCTATATTCACTTTAAATTACCTTCTTTTACATACCCTACCAAACTCATCCACCAACCTCTGCAACTTCTCTTCAGAATCCCCCAAAAGCACAGTGTCATCAGCAAAGAGCAACTGTGACAACTCCCACTTTGTGTTAGATTCTTTATCTTTTAACCCCACACCTCTTGCCAACACCCGAGCATTCACTTCTCTTACAACTCCATCTATGAATATATTGAACAACCACGGTGACATCACACATCCCTGTCTAAGGCCTACTTTTACTGGGAAATAATCTCCCTCTCGCCTACATACTCTAACCTGAGCCTCATTATCCTCGTAAAAACTTTTCACCGCTTTCAATAACCTACCTTCTATTCCATACATTTGCAACATCTACCACATTGCCCCCCTATCCACCCTATCATTTGCCTTTTCCAAATCCATAAATGCCACAAACACCTCTTTACCCTTATCTAAATACTGTTCACCTATATGTTTCACTGGAAACACTTGGTCTACACACCCCCTACCCTTCCTAAAGCCTCCTTGTTCATCTGCTATCCTGTTCTCCGTCTTACTCCTAATTCTTTCAATAATAACTCTACCATACACTTTACCAGGTATACTCAACAGACTTATTCCCCTATAATTTTTACACTCTCTTTTGTCCCCTTTGCCTTTATACAAAGGAACAATGCATGCTCGCTGCCAATCCCTAGGTACCTTACCTTCTTCCATACATTTATTAAATAAAAACACTAACCACTCTAAAACTATATCCCCACCTGCCTTTAACATTTTTATCTCTATCCCATCAATCCCAGCTGATTTACCCCCTTTCATTCTACTAACTGCCTCACGAACTTCCCCCACACTCACAACTGGTTCTTCCTCACTCCTATAAGATGTTATTCCTCCTTGCCCTATACACGAAATCACAGCTTCCCTATCTTCATCAACATTTAACAATTCCTCAAAATATTCCCTCCATCTTCCCGATACCTCTAACTCTCCTCTCCTATTTCTAACTGACAAATCCATTCTTTCCCTAGGCTTTCTCAACTTATTAATCTCACAAACAAAAACAAACAAACAAACAAATTTTATTTCAATGCAGATTACATGGGGATCGGAGGTTACAATGTAAATTGAGTGCAAGGAGAGCCACTGACATGCCATGGCATTAGGGGCAGCTTATTCTAGTCCTTAAAAACTATGTACTTAATATTAGAGAAATTTATTGAGTTTATTCTAGTTAAAAATTATTTTCAAAATTACAATATGATGAAATTTTACTGTTTAAATTATTATACGTATAATGATATTAGATATTAGATTGTTACAGGTGTTAAGATTCTTGAATGATAATATGGAATTGAGATTATCTTAAGGAAAATAACATTGAGCATTTTTGACATTAACTTATAATATGAGTAGGGGGCAACATAATAGTAACATATTATTAAAAATTGAGATTATCGTATAGGAAAGTAATAATGAGCATTTTTCAAAGTAGTTTATAGTATGATCATTTAGTTTTGGGTGAGTAGGTGGTTTTTGAGTTGAGTCTTAAATTGATTTTCAGACAAGATTGTCTTAATATTTACTGGTAATGAATTCCAGATTCTGGGGCCCTTTATGTGCATAGAATTTTTACATAGGTTGATATGAACACGGGGTATATCAAAAAGTGATCTGTGTCGTGTGTTGTGGTCATGGGTCCTATTAAAGTTGGTGAGGAGAGTTTTGAGCAGAGGGTTTATATTAGAGTGTAAAGTTTTATATATGTAGTAGGCACAAGAGTAAGTATGAATGTTCTTTACGGTGAGTAGTTTGAGACTTTTGAATATTGGTGGAGTATGCTGTCTAGAGTGGGAATTTGTTATCATTCTGACTGCGGCCTTTTGTTGTGTTATGAGTGGTCTAAGGTGATTTAACGTTGTTGATCCCCATGCACAGATTCCATAGGTAAGATACGGGTAGATAAGTGAATGATATAGTGCAAGGAGAGCTGATTGAGGTACATAATAGCGTATCTTTGATAATATGCCTACTGTCTTCGAGATTTTCTTGGAAATTTGTTGTATATGTGTTTGGAATTTAAGGCTACTGTCAAGGTGGATTCCTAGGAATTTTCCCTCTGTGAGTCTTGTGATGGGTGTACCATTGAGTGTTATGTTAAGTGGAACATTTGTGGCTTTGCTTCCAAACTGTATGAAGTAGGTCTTGTCAGTATTGAGAGTAAGCTTGTTAGTCGTCATCCATGTTGATATTTTCTGTAATTCGGCATTAACAGTGTTGGCCAGTATAACTGGATTTGGGTGAGAGAAGACATATGTTGTGTCATCTGCAAATAAAATGGGTTTGAGTAGTTGTGATGCATTCGGTAGGTCATTTATGTAAATGAGGAATAGGAGTGGCCCCAGGACACTTCCTTGAGGGACTCCGACTGTAATTTGTTGTGTGGAAGAGTTCGCTCCATTTGTGTACACGTATTGGCTTCTGTTGGTGAGGTATGACTTTAGGTAGTTGAGTGGGTGCCCCTTATACCATAGTGTGCTAATTTTGTGAGCAGTAAATCATGGTCGACTGTATCAAAAGCTTTGCGTAGATCAATGAAGATTCCCAGTGGGACTTCTTTTTTCTCAAGTGCTGTATATATTAACTTTTAGGGGACCTTATCAAACACCCAAACAATAACAATAAGAAGTTAATATATACAGCACTTGAGAAAAAAGAAGTCCCACTGGGAATCTTCATTGATCTACGCAAAGCTTTTGATACAGTCGACCATGATTTACTGCTCACAAAATTAGCACACTATGGTATAAGGGGGCACCCACTCAACTACCTAAAGTCATACCTCACCAACAGAAGCCAAAACTTATTCTTATGTTCAACAAAATTTGTTGATAACATCTCACCCACCCTCTCATTTGCTCTCTTTTTACATTGCTTCACCACTTTCTTAACCTCTCTTTCTCTCTCCATATACTCCTCCCTCCTTACATCACTTCTACTTTGTAAAAACCTCTCATATGCTAACTTTTTCTCTCTTACTACTCTCTTTACATCCTCATTCCACCAATCGCTCTTCTTCCATCCTGCACCCACTTTCCTATAACCACAAACTTCTGCTGAAAACACTAACACTATACACTGGTACCTCGAGTTACGATATTTTTTCGTTCGAGAATGCTGTTCAAGTGCCATTACCAAACGAATTTATCCCCATAAGGAATAATGTAAAATAGACTAGTCCTTTTACACCCCCAAAAATATATCTACAAAAGCATTTAAAAAAATAAACTTACATAAAAGGGCGATTTTGGGGACCATCGTAACTCGAGATACCACTGTATTCTTAAACTTACCCTATACCTCTTCTACCCCACTGCCTATACTCTCACTAGCCCATCTGTCCTCCAACAGTTGTTTATATCTTACCCTAACCACCTCCTCCTTTAGTTTATAAATCTTCACTTCTCTCTTACTTGCTGTTTCCATTCTCCTTGTATCCCATCTACCTTTTATTCTCACTGTAGCTACAACTAAAAAGTGATCTGATATATCTGTGGCTCCTCTATAAACATGTACATCTTGAAGTCTACCCAACAGTCTTTTATCTACCAATATGTAGTCCAACAAACAAGTACTGTCATTTTGCCCTACATCATATCTTGTATACTTATTTATCCTCTTTTTCTTAACCCTTTGACTGTCGCAACCCCAAATCCTGAGGTGTCTTCTGTTGTCGCAAAATATTAAAAAAAAAAAAAATCTTTCTACATTACTCCTGTACACGCGTCCGTCTTGTTCCGTGTTTTTTCGTGTTTTTCGCGGTCTCCTCTACGTGCTAGAACCTTAAAACTGTGCCAGTGATCTTATAAGGTACATCCCTCCAGTGCTCGCAACAAACCAGGCAGAAAACAGTTATACAGAGTCATAAACAAGGGAATTAGTGTGCCAGAACATAGAGCCATAAAGCCAGAGGGGAACTTAAGTGCCGTGTGAAATAACAAAACAGAACGTTTATTTGTCAGAGGAAGGAAAGTTTCCCTGAAAATAGGGTGAAGATAGATCTGTATAGTGAATATATCAGTGGTGCCGTAGTATACAGACACGTTAATAGATGTTAAAGTGAAACAAAGGCGGAAGTGTAGGCCTAACGAGTTTCGTGTTTGAAATCAGTTGCCAGCGGCCGCCGGGTCCTTACCACGCAAGTCCGTGTATTGATAATTTTAAACTGTTAGTATACCTGACCAAAATCTAGTGATTACATTGATATAAAAATCTATGAAATATGAAAAGGGGCACAATCCTGAGGAAATACGTAATTTGTCCAGCTGAAAAATACGATAAACAGTGTCGTGTTGTGAGTTGTCAGTGAACGATTTCACTAACATAAGTCCGTATATCTTCCAGTCATCATAGAAAAACCAGCAGTGTTGTGGTGTAGGAAAAAAAAAAAAAACTAAACCCAGTAGAGTGAACCATAAGTGCACGGAAACCCAGGTGTTAAAGCGGGGTGAGGTTTACCAGGGTGCCAGAAGTAAACAGGGTGCCAGAGGTAAACCAGGGTGCCAGAGGTACGTCCGCCGTACAGTAGGAGCTGCCAGAAGGACCAGTTTTTATCTCCAACACGCAAGTTATACTTTTGTACCATACCGATCATTATTACTCTGTTTAATCATCTTCCAGTGATCTGTCTCGCGTAACCCAGACAACCCCTACAGGATTCATTAAATAAGTGACACTGGATCTCGTCAGATCCAAGAAATAAGGGAACCATTGACTGGATTCAAAACTGGTATCCGAGTCCGGATTCAATAAGCGGACGGAGTTTTAGGGGACCTTATCAAACACCCAAACAATAACAGTAAGAATAACTTTTACGAGGTAAGATTGTCCAAACACTTACACATGCAAATAAAATAGATACGATACAAATAGACGGATCACCACTTCAGGGAACCTATTAGTAGAATATACAGTAAAGCAACCAACAAAATCAATCATGAAATCCTGTGTAATATGCAACCTAACAAGCAAACATTCCTCTGCATGGATTACATGCATCTTTTGTGGTAAATGCTGCCACGCCCCTTGTGTAGACATTCAAGACGCTACCACCTGAGATATTAAACAAGGGAAGTGTTTTTGGGTATGTCCAAATGAGACCGAACTGTGGAATAAAATCACATCGATATTAAAAGATGACAACACCAAATCAGACTTCATAAAAAACATGACAGCTTTCTATAAAAGTTGGGAAAGTAAAAAATCAGGGCCAGATGGTGCTACCGCCCCTGGTACAGATGTTGAAATAAATAATGGTGACCTGAAGAGGGACAGTAGCTCTATTGAAATAAATGATGGGGAAACAGGTGTAGATAAGGACACACACAAAACAGTGTTACAAACTAGAAATAACACGGTAGATAGTAAACAAGGGGATGCCCAGGGAAATACTGAAGATAAATTACCGGAAACAGTTGAAGGCTCCATTGTTAGCAATAGTAACGAAGACAGACATGAGACAGGAACACACCCACCAATGGGGAACACAGTCACAAAAAACCAGGGCAAACGGAAATCAGGCCTATGTGAATATTATGCACTTGGTATCTGCAGGCATGGAAAATCTGGGAAATCAGATGGGACATGCAATTATGATCACCCCAGAAAATGCCGTTCCCATATGAAAACAGGCAAATGCAACCTCCCGTCCAGTAAGTTTTTCCATCCTGAAATGTGCCACACATCAATTCAGGAAAGACAGTGCTATAACTTATATTGCCAGGCATACCACCTAAAGGGTACGAGGCGACACAGAACATCCAGACCATAGCAAAATCAGGGTAGCCACAGCCACTCCGGAGAGAGAGGTTTTTTAGTGCCAGGAAGGAAAAAAAGCTGGCAGGAAATGACAGAAATTGTACACCAACTGCAATCATTTCTGGAGTAGAATCACAGTCAGTGGCCTCCACTCCATTACAACAGATATTAGAGCCAGGAAAAAAAGACCCTCCCCATACCACCAATACCACCAATCCAAATCCAACTACATTCATCTTTGCTAATATACAGGGTCTAAAGCCAGCAACAAACAACAAGGTACCTTACATTCGTGGACTGCTTACAGAGTCAAATGCTATGTTTGCGGCTTTCACAGAGACCCACATAAGAGATCACTTGGACAATGAAATATGGATCCCGGGCTACAACCTATACAGGTGTGACAGAGTGAACAGGCAAAAAGGGGGGGTTGGCCTGTATATCACAGAGTCACTTATATGTTCAGAACTACTAAATGCCTCAAATGATGTAGTTGAAGTATTAGAAATAAAGGTCGAGAATCAAAACCTGGTCATCGTGGTTGTCTACAAGCCCCAACAATTCCAGGAACAGCTTCTGAAAATTGACCACTGTCTGGAAAATCTTCCAGCTCCTGCCCCCAACATCTTGCAACTGGGGGATTTCAACCTCAGGCACCTAAAATGGAGGAACATTGCAAACAATGTGGTAGCAGAGATAACACCAGGAGGCAGCTCAGATGAAAATTCACACATGCATGAACTTTTAAATCTCTGCACCAAGTTCACCTTAAACCAGCAAATAGTAGAGCCCACAAGATTAGAGAATACGCTGGACCTCATCTTCACCAACAATGATGATCTGATATGAAATGTCATCATATCAAAAACAATATACTCAGATCACAACATAATAGAGGTCCAGACATGCATGCGGGGAGCCCCAGATCAACAAAATGTGATCAGCCGTGAGGGAGCTTTCTCCAAATTCAACTTCAATAACAAAAACATAAGGTGGGACCAAGTAAACCAAGTCCTAAATGATATAAACTGGGAAGATTGCCTAAGCATCACGGATCCCAACCTATGTCTAGAACAAATTAACTCTGTGGTACTTGAGGTTTGCTCAAGGCAAATTCCCTTAAGGAAAAGGAGGAGAAGATGCAAACTAGAAAGAGAGAGGCGCTCCCTATACAGGCGAAGGCAAAGAATAACGGAGCGGCTACAGGAGGCCAATATCTCTGAAATACGTAGGGAGACACTAGTCAGAGAAATAGCAAACATCGAATTAAAACTAAAGGAATCTTACAGGAATCAAGAGACATGGGAAGAACTAAAAGCCATAAATGAAATTGAAAAAAACCCTAAGTATTTCTTTTCCTATGCAAAATCAAAGTCGAGAACAACAACCAGTATTGGGCCCCTACTTAAACGGGATGGGTCCTACACAGATGACAGCAAGGAAATGAGTGAGTTACTTAAATCCCAGTATGACTCAGTCTTTAGCGAGCCACTAACCAGACTGAAAATCGAAAACCTAAATGATTTTTTTATGAGAGTGCCACAGAACTTGACAGACACATGCCTTTCTGACATCACCACGATGCCAAATGACTTCGAAAAGGCAATAAATGACATGCCCATGCACTCCGCTCCAGGCCCAGACTCATGGAACTCCGTGTTCATCAAGAACTGCAAGAAGCCCCTATCACATGCTTTTAACATCCTATGGAGAAGGAGCATAGACACTGGGATCGTCCCGCAGCTACTAAAAACAACAGACATAGCCCCACTCCACAAAGGGGGCAGTAAAGCAATAGCAAAGAACTACAGACCAATTGCGCTAACGTCCCATATCATAAAAATCTTTGTAAGGGTTCTAAGAAGCAAGATCGCCACCCATCTTGATACCCATCAATTGCACAACCCAGGACAGCATGGGTTTAGAGCAGGCCGCTCCTGTCTGTCCCAACTACTGGACCACTACGACAAGGTCCTGGATGCTCTAGAAGATAAACAGAATGCAGATGTTATATACACAGATTTTGCAAAAGCCTTTGACAAGTGTGACCATGGTGTAATAGCACACAAAATGCGTGATAAAGGAATAACAGGAAAAGTTGGTAGATGGATCTATAATTTCCTAACATGTAGAACACAAAGAGTAGTAGTCAACAGGGATATAAGCACAGTGCTGTGTCTTCCTTTGCAGATGACACCCGAATCTGTATGACAGTGTCCACCGTTGAAGACACTGTAAGACTCCAAGCAGACATAAACCAAATCTTTAAATGGGCTGCAGAAAACAATATGAAGTTCAATGATGAGAAATTTCAATTACTCAGATACGGAAAACGTGAAGAAATTAAACCCCCTCGGAATTTCAAAACAATTCCAACCAAAATAAGTGGGAAAAAAAGTCAAAACCCGGGATGATCATGTCCCGAGGATCTCACGTTCAAGACCAAATAAAATTGGGCAATTTCATCTGCTCAAAAAAAGGCAGGATTGGGTAATGGAAACCTTCAAAAAAGGGGGCAAAATGTTTACACTTCGGTCCTTTTTTCATCTAGGGTGGAATATTGCTGCACACTAACTGCACCTTAAGGGGGTTATTAATTGAAAATGTGCAGAGAACCTTTTCCCCCGGGATAAGTGGATAAACCACCTCAACTACTGGGAACGCTTAAATTCCCAAACCTGTTTCTTTTTCCCCAAAAACGTAGGGGAGATACATTATTATATCAATGGAAAATTTTTAGGGCTTAATTTCCAAATTTAAAAAATCACTCCCACGGGCAAAAGACTCGAACATGTAACATCCCCCAATGAAGAGGCACCAGCCTTTTTAGGGACAAAATAAGGCAAAAGGGCCCCAAAATTTTTAAACCTCCCAGCCCAAAATCAAGGGTTACCAACAAGCCCTGGCTGTTTTTAAACAGGCACTGGGCAGGGACCCAAGTCGGAACCGACGGGGGCCGGGGTTCGACGTTGGGCCGCGTTGCCAGCAGTAACAGCCTGGGGTTTATCAGGCCTTCCAAAGGGGGGCCCGGTCCCGACCGAGCCGGGGCTTGACCGGGGTTTCCCCTCCAGGTGGAGAAAAAATTTTTTTTCTGATTGTTTAAATCCCCCCAAAAAATTTTTCGAAAAAAGTATTTAAAAATAGAGGCATAAACTTGGGAAAAAAGGGGCCGGGAAAGGCAACAGGGGGAATGCCGCCACCCGGTAAACTTTGGTTTATTCCTTTTGTTTTTTTCTTTTTTTTTTTTTTTTTTTACGTAACCGGGGCCCGGGGACCAAAAAAAGGGTTTCAATGTATATATTAATTTACTGTTTTGCAACACCTTTTAACAACAAATATTAAATTATTTTATTGTTTTTAAAACTTTTTTTACCAACCAACAATAAAAAAAAAATTTTTTATTACTATTGTTTTATAAATATATACATAATTTTAATGACTGGGCACTTTCCGTCAACTGATATTAGCACTTCAAAGTCCTTTCTTTTGTGTGGACATCTAAATTTTCTGAGCAGGGTAAAAAGGGGCCCAAAAAGACATAATTTTACCATTACTCACCACCCTCCTTCCCA
>WNWK01021364.1:0-34210 GCA_009830355.1 Cherax destructor
TTGGCTGATGTTTCGATCAAGTAGTGGAAGAGTATCTGAGCTGAAGTACAAACACCTAAGCTGAGAACGACCTCAAAACTCTGGATCTGGAGATATTCTGGGTCAAATACCTCATGATCTCACGTCAAGCTGTACAATTTTATCAACGTTTAAACCAAGGTAACTTTGTGAGGCTGCATTTTATGCATTAGTTACTGTCAAGATCAAATACAGAAACAAGGTAAACGTTAAAGGAGACTTGTGCTGTGCTCTGACATGTGCTCACCTTGTGCTGTGCTCTGACATGTGCTCACCTTGTGCTGTGCTCTGACATGTGCTCACCTTGTGCTGTGCTCTGACATGTGCTCACCTTGTGCTGTGCTCTGACATGTGCTCACCTTGTGCTGTGCTCTGACATGTGCTCACATATTCTGGATCTGGCAGCTCAGAACCATTGTCAAAAATCTCACTAAATGTATTATCACTTTATATGTTGTGTATTACTAAGTTTCTCCTTATAAAGACGCTTCTGAATAGTTAAAAATAATAAAGATAAAAATAAAAACTATTTTATCACTCTTCCTGTTTAAATAAAGAGGACTTTTTTTTTTATTTAGAATTTTATATAAAGGAAGAAGGGGGCGCAGAGAAGAGGACCAACTAGGCTTAGCTGCACCAACTAGGCTTGGCTGCTACAACTAGGCTTGGCTGCAACAACTAGGCTTAGCTGCACCAACTAGGCTTGGCTGCACCAACTAGGCTTGGCTGCACCAACTAGGCTTGGCTGTACCAACTAGGCATAGCTGCACCAACTAGGCTTAGCTGCACCAACTAGGCTTGGCGGCACCAACTAGGCTTTGCTGCAACAACTAGGCTTGGCTGCAACAACTAGGCTTGGCTGCTACAACTAGGCTTGGCTGCAACAACTAGGCTTAGCTGCACCAACTAGGCTTGCCTGCACCAACTAGGCTGAGCTGCACCAACTAGGCTTGGCTGCACCAACTAGGCTTGGCTGCAACAACTAGGCTTGGCTGCACCATCTAGGCTTGGCTGCAACAACTAGGCTTAGCTGCAACAACTAGGCTTGGCTGCAACAACTAGGCTTGGCTGCAACAACTAGGCTTGGCTGCTACAACTAGGCTTGGCTGCAACAACTAGGCTTGGCTGCACCAACTAGGCTTAGCTGCACCAACTAGGCTTGGATGCAACAACTAGGCTTGGCTGCACCAACTAGGCTTGGCTGCAACAACTAGGCTTGGCTGCACCAACTAGGCTTGGCTGCACCATCTAGGCTTGGCTGCAACAACTAGGTTTAGCTGCACCATCTAGGCTTGGCTGCACCAACTAGACTTGGCTGCACCAACTAGGCTTGGCTGCAACAACTAGGCTTGGCTGCACAACTAGGCTGCAACAACTAGGCTTGGCTGCACCAACTAGGCTTGCTGCACCAACTAGGCTTGGCTGCAACAACTAGGCTGGCTGCACCAACTGGCTGGCTGCAACAACTAGGCTTGGCTGCACCAACTAGGCTTGGCTGCACATCTAGGCTGGCTGCAACAACTAGGCTTGGCTGCACCAACTAGGCTTGGCTGCAACAACTAGGCTTGGCTGCACCACTAGGCTTGGCTGCAACAACTAGGCTTGGCTGCACCAACTAGGCTTGGCTGCACCAACTAGGCTTGGCTGCAACAACTAGGCTTGGCTGCACCAACTAGGCTTGGCTGCAACAACTAGGCTTGGCTGCACCAACTAGGCTTGGCTGCAACAACTAGGCTTGGCTGCAACAACTAGGCTTGGCTGCACCAACTAGGCTTGGCTTCAACAACTAGGCTTGGCTGCACCATCTAGGCTTGGCTGCAACAACTAGGCTTGGCTGCACCAACTAGGCTTGGCTGCACCAACTAGGCTGCTGCAACTAGGCTTGGCTGCAACAACTAGGCTTGGCTGCACCATCTAGGCTTGGCTGCAACAACTAGGCTTGGCTGCACCAACTAGGCTTGGCTGCACCATCTAGGCTTGGCTGCAACAACTAGGCTTGGCTGCCAACTGGCTTGGCTGCAACAACTAGGCTTGCTGCACCAACTAGGCTTGGCTGCACCATCTAGCGCTGCAACAACTAGGCTTGGCTGCACCAACTAGGCTTGGCTGCACATCTGGCTTGGCTGCACCACTGGCTTGGCTGCACAACTAGGCTTGGCTGCACAACTAGGCTGGCTGCAACAACTAGGCTTGGCTGCACCAACTAGCTTGCTGCACCAACTAGGCTTGGCTGCAACAACTAGGCTTGGCTGCACCAACTAGGCTTGGCTGCAACAACTAGGCTGGCTGCACCAACTAGGCTGGCTGCACAACTAGGCTTGGCTGCACCATCTAGGCTTGGCTGCAACAACTAGGCGCTGCACCATCTGGCTTGCTGCAACAACTAGGCTTGGCTGCACCAACTAGGCTTGGCTGCAACAACTAGGCTTGGCTGCACCACTATGGACTGGCTGCACACTGCTGGCTGCAACAACTAGGCTTGGCTGCACAACTAGGCTGGCTGCACAACTAGGCTTGGCTACACACTAGGCTTGGCTGCAACAACTAGGCTTGGCTGCACAACTAGGCTTGGCTGCACAACTAGGCTTGGCTGCACCAACTGGCGCTGGGACAACTAGGCGGCTGCAACAACTAGGCGCTGCCAACTAGGCTTGGCTGCAACAACTAGGCTTGGCTGCACAACTAGGCTTGGCTGCACAACTGGCTTGGCTGCAACAATGTGGCTGCACCAACTAGGCTTGGCTCAACAATGGCGGCTGCACCACTGGCTTGGCTGCAACAACTGGCTTGGCTGACAACTAGGCGGCTGCACCAACTAGCTGGCTGCACAACTAGCTTGGTGCAACAACTAGGCTTGCTCAAAACTAGGCTTGCTGCAACAACTAGGCTTGGCTGCAACAACTGGCTGCTGCAACAACAGGCTTGGCTGCACCACTGGCTTGGCTGCACAACTAGCTGGCTGCACCTGGTGGCTGCAACAACTAGGCTTGGCTGCACCAACTAGGCGCTGCACAAACTAAGGCTGGCTGCAACAACTAGGCGGCTGCACCACTACGCTGCAACAACTAGGCTTGGCTGCACAACTGCTGGCTGCAACAATAGGCTTGGCTGCACCAACTGGCGGCTGCACCAACTAGGCTGCAACAACTAGGCTTGGCTGCAACAACTAGGCTTGGCTGCACCAACTAGGCTTGGCTGCACCAACTAGGCTTGGCTGCAACAACTAGGCTTGGCTGCACCAACTAGGCTTGGCTGCAACAACTAGGCTTGGCTGCAACAACTAGGCTTGGCTGCACCAACTAGGCTTGGCTGCACCAACTAGGCTTGGCTGCAACAACTAGGCTTGGCTGCACCAACTAGGCTTGGCTGCAACAACTAGGCTTGGCTGCACCAACTAGGCTTGGCTGCACCAACTAGGCTTGGCTGCAACAACTAGGCTTGGCTGCACCATCTAGGCTTGGCTGCAACAACTAGTCTTGGCTGCACCAACTAGGCTTGGCTGCAACAACTAGGCTTGGCTGCACCAACTAGGCTTGGCTGCAACAACTAGGCTTGGCTGCACCATCTAGGCTTGGCTGCAACAACTAGGCTTGGCTGCACCATCTAGGCTTGGCTGCAACAACTAGGCTTGGCTGCACAACGGCTTGGCTGCACAACTAGCTTGGCTGCAACAACTAGGCTTGGCTGCAACAACTAGGCTTGGCTGCAACAACTGGCTGCAACAACTAGCTTGGCTGCACCAACTGCTTGGCTGCCACTAGGCTTGGATGCAACAACTAGGCTTGGCTGCACAACAGGCTTGGCTACCAACTAGGCTTGGCTGCACCATCTAGGCTTGGCTGCAAAACAGCGCTAAACTAGGCTTGGCTGCAACAACTAGGCTGGCTGCAACAACTAGGCTGCACACTACTGCTGCACCAACTAGCAGCTGCACCAACTAGGCTTGGCCCAAGCTGCAACAACTAGGCTTGGCTGCACCATTGGCTGCAACAACTGGTGGCTGCACCATCTAGGCTTTTTTTTTTTTTTTTTTTTTTTTTTTTTTTTTTTTTTTTTTTTTTTTTTTTTTTTTTTTTTTTTTTTTTTTTTTTTTTTTTTTTTTTTTTTTTTTTTTTTTTTTTTTTTTTTTTTTTTTTTTTTTTTTTTTTTTTTTTTTTTTTTTTTTTTTTTTTTTTTTTTTTTTTTTTTTTTTTTTTTTTTTTTTTTTTTTTTTTTTTTTTTTTTTTTTTTTTTTTTTTTTTTTTTTTTTTTTTTAAATAGTTATTCGTACGTAATACTCTCAGCCAATCAGCTCAGAGCAATAAAGTGCAATCTTGCCAGGATAAAAACATAAGGGTTACCTAAATTTAGTTACTATTAGTAGAATTACACATATTGATTGGCAGTTACCACTTACGACATTTTAAATTATCTGTAACTAGCGACATCTGCCCCCACCCCATGAAAATCCAAATAAGGACATCTAGAAACATTTCTTAAGTTGTTAACTCAATTTCCTTATTTTTGCTCCAGAAATAAGGTCCCCTGTGTCAGTATATCATTCAATAACTGAATACTGACGATTACACTTACGTATTTTGGGCTCAATGGCCCGCTTATCACGGGTTAATATGATAAAGACCAATAAGGAATGTACTAGCTATCTGCTGCGCAGCTGACCTAACCAGCAACATGCCTTAATAGAATTACCCGGGTATTGTATCAGACTCGTAAGCTCCCTGGCTTGTAGCAGGAATATAACCCGATATATTTGTCTTGATTGAAGGTATAGTGTCTTTTGAAGAATGTCGCATGTCCTCCACTCAGTTTGGAAATTTGCAACACTCGCACCGTCACTATGTGCACTGATGGTCTATAAAAATACTACTTCTTAACACACGGTACACTACACTGTAATTGGACTACCGTGATTGGTGAGATTGTCTGAGAGGTCGAGAACACACTGTTATAGTTCCTTTGTTAAGGTCAATACATGCTTAGCACGCTCCTCATACCAGTTCTTAACGCAATCTGAACACTCCTGACCTGCTTTAGCCGCGGTGACCTGGGTGTCTCTAGCTACACAAAAGATTTGCTGAAATCAGCATTTTTCCCTTCCTTGCCAAACTGCAAAAGGAAACAATACAAGATGCTTGCTTTCTTGTTGTCTTGGCATAGACGACAGTTTTTAATATCCTCAATTTGTAAATAAATGGGTGCAGAGTTTTCCTTAATTTTCCTGCTACAGTAAGAGAATAATTTTCTCTCAACCCACACTAGTTGCAACACTCTTGCAAGCCGTGGCTACGACTCACGCTGGTATGAACATGTGTTACAAATTAAACAAGCAAGAAAGGCTATCAGCCCTCTGGAGGGCTGAGTCCCCTCAGGGGGCTGATACCCCCCCTTCCTGGAGAAAATTTCTCCACACTGGGGAGCGGCGGAGGTTCTCCGTAGGTGAACTATTCATCTCTTAACATTAATTGGATTTTCTCACTCGCCACCACTGCTGATTGTCTTTTCTGAACAGCTTTAGTCTGTGTGGTTTCTGGAGAATCACTAATTTTGTTTTCAACACTGTGTAATTCTAATGGCATTAATTAATTCACTACACCTTTGCTCAAAACATCAACTGTCCTGACGATTCCATTTCCATCAGGATATATGGTCACAATTTTTCCAAGAGGCCATTGGGATCTCAGACCTTCATTGTCAATAATCACTGTCATCAAGTCATAAAGATGCATGATTTTCAGGAACACCAGCTCCATAGAAGTGTTCTCTCAGTGAGGTGAGATAGTCTTCTAGCCAAATTTTCTCCCAACATTCAATCACTTTTTTAAGGTGTTTGAATTTACGTCTGAGTTGCTCAGGTTCGAAATAAGTAGGATCCTCTATGATTTCTTTATCATTCATGGGAGGAACAGGTTCGAGCCTTCTTCCATGGAGTAAATGAGATGGACTTAATACTTCTAAATTGTCCAGATCATCGGTAACATAGGCGAGAGGTCTGTTGTTGACTCTATTTTCTATTTCAGTTACGACTGTGCAAAATTCTTTTAAGTCGATTCACTGACGATGAAGAGTCTTCCTTAAACAACGTTTTACGATGCCGATCATTCTTTCATAAAATCCACCGTGCCATGGAGCCTTAGGAGGAATGTATCTCCAACAACAACTGCGTTGATTCAGCATCTGTTGTACCTCTGAATGATCAAAGATCTTGCTGATATAAGCAGCACCAGCAGCAAAGTTCGTTGCATTGTCTGAAATCATCAGTCTGGGACATGCCCTTCTGGCTGCAAACCTTCTAAACAGTTTGATAAAGGTTTCAGCAGACATGTCAGTGGCTACTTCTAGGTGTACTGCTCTAGTTGTAGCACAGGTGAACAAACAAATGTACACCTTGATAGGGACTTTGTCAACTATTTTAGTTAAAATTATTGGTCCAGTGTAATCTACACCTGTCACCTCAAATGGAGTGATATGACAAACTTGTTCAGAGGGATATGGTGGTGGACCATGATAAGCCGTGGCTATGACAAATGCTGGAGAAAATTTCTCCATAAAATCTGTCAATTATTCTATGTAGTTTCACCTACTGTTTAAAAATTGAAGTTGATTAGATAGGACATTCAAAAGTAACAAACGAAAAACCTTAGATGGTATGAGGAAACTGTAGCTGACAGATGGAGGGCTCTGATGTCACACTCTACAGTATTTAAGGGTTCACTTAACTCAGGACGTTTAAAACTCTATAAAAATGTTAGTTTTCAATATACAGGAATCCCCTAATCATGGGTGACTTGAAATGTTTTTTTTTTTAATTTTTCAATTTTCTTTCACGCATAACTCAAGAACCTACAATCCCATGTGATTCCAATCCTGAGCTCTTGTGTACAGTAATGAGGATGAGATTCTAGGAACAATTGACTCTATTACCAAATCTGTTGAATCAATTCCCAGCATCCTGGACTGACTCAGATAATTTCCAAAACCATAAAAGTTTCCTCCTAATTTGACGCCTGCGGAAAGTGAAATTCAATTTATGTGTAGATTTGACAATTTAATGGGTGAAATTGCGTGAAATTTAATTCCAGTTTGATCTTCAGGAACAAAATGTATGCGTCGAAAAATTCCAAATGGCTTCAGTATTTAATAGCTGATTGCCATTCAGTTTAATGAGAGGGGTCAAATTTGTAAATGTACTAAATACTTTTTTTAATTCGAATTGTTTAAATTTCAAACAAACTGGACTATTAAAAAAATATATAGTACTGTAGAGAATTTAAAGACAAATACTATTACAAAATATCTAAAAATATTGAAAACTCGTGTTTGTATAATGTTTTGTTTTTTCCGAGTTGAGTAAACCCTTATATACTGCACGGCATGATAACAGAGCCGGCCATCTGACAGCTAGATTTCCCTCAAACACTCTTAAGGTTCTCGTGTATTTTTTCTGTCTCATAAACATGCAAGGTTGCAGGTACGTCTTGCTACTTCTACTTACACTTAGGTCACACTACACATGCATGTACAAGCATATTTATACACATCTTTGGGTTTTCTTCTATTTTCTTACTAGTTCTTGATCTTGTTTATTTTCTCTTATCTTCATGGGGAAGTGGAACAGAATTCTTCCTCCGTAAGCCATGCGTGTCGTAAGAGGTGACTAAAATGCCGGGAGCAATGGGCTAGTAACCCCTTCTCCTGTATACATTACTAAAAACAATAAAAATAAAAACCTTATAAGATTGGGATGTTTGAATGTGCGTGGATGTAGTGCGGATGATAAGAAAGAGATGATTGCTGATGTTATGAATGAAAAGAAGCTGGATGTCCTGGCCCTAAGCGAAACAAAGCTGAAGGGGGTAGGCGAGTTTCAGTGGGGAGAAATAATGTTGAAAGATCAGTTATGGAGAGAGAAGAGGGAATATAAATGTATGAATTCAAGGATTAGGTTTATTAAAATAATGGTCGGATGTGAAAAGTGTGCCATAATGAGTGTGTATGCTACTGAAGAAGAGAGGAGTGTAAAGGAGAGAGAGAGATTTTGGGAGATATTAAGAGAGTGTGTAGGAACTTTTGAACCAAGTGAGAGAGTAATTGTGGTAGAGGACCTACCACAATTACTCTCTCACTTACCTACCTTACCTACCACACCCTCTCTAAACGTTCATAGAGGGTGTGGTAAGTAAGTTTGGGGTGCTAAGTGTAAATGATAATGGGGAGCATTTGAACTTTGTATAGAAAGGGGTTTAGTTATAGGTAATACATATTTTAAGAAAAAGAGGATAAATAAGTATACAACATATGATGTAGGGCGTAATGACAGTAGTTTGTTGGACTACGTATTGGTGCGGGAGGGAAGAAGAGCGATGGGTGGACTGATGATGTAAAGAGGTAGTAATAGAGAAAATGTTAGCGTTTGAGAGGTTTTTACAAAGTAGAAGTGATGTCCTTGCATATATATGGAGTATATGGAGAGAAAAAGAGAGGTTAAGAGAGTGGTGAAGCAGTGTAAAAAGAGAGCAAATGAGAGAGTGGGTGAGATGTTATCAACAAATTTTGTTGAAAATAAGAAAAAGTTTTGGAATGAGATTAATAAGTTGAGAAAGCCTAAGGAACGAATGGATTTCATAGTTAAAAATAGGAGAGGAGAGTTATTAAATGGAGAGTTAGAGGTATGAGGAAGATGGAGGGAATATTTTGATGAATTGTTAAATGTTGATGAAGATAGGGAAGCTCTGATTTCGTGTATAGGGCAAGGAGGAATAACATCTTGTAGGAGTGAGTAAGAGCCAGTTGTGAGTGTGGAGGAAGTGCGTGGGGCAGTGGGTAGAATTCAAGGGGGTAAAGCAGCTGGGATTTACGGGATAAAGATATAAATGTTAAAAGCAGGTGGGGATATAGTTTTTGAGTGGTTGGTGCTTTTATTTAATAGATGTATGGAAGAGGGTAAGGTACCTAGGGATTGGCAAAGAGCATGCATAGTTCCTTTGTGTAAAGGTAAAGGGGACAAAAGAGAGTGTAAAAATTATAGGGAAATATACCTGGTAAAGTGTATGGTAGAGTTATTATTGAAAGAATTAAAAGTAAGACAGAGAGTAGGATAGCAGATGAACAAGGAGGCTTTAGGAAAGGTAGGGGTTGTGTAGACCAAGTGTTTACAGTGAAACATATAGGTGAACAGTCTTTAGATAATGGTAAAGAGGTTTTTGTGGCATTTATGGATTTGAAAAGGCGTATGATAGGGTGGATAGGGGAACAATGTGGCAGATGTTGCAGGTGTATGGAATAGGATGTAGGTTATTAAAAGCAGTGAAGAGTTTTTATGAGGATAGTGAGGCTCAGGTTAGAGTATGTAGGAGAGAGGGAGATCATTTCCCAGTAAAAGTAGGCCTTAGACAAGGATGTGTGATGTCACCATGGTTGTTCAATATATTTACAGATGGGGTTGTAAGAGAAATGAATGTTCGGGTGATGGCAAGAGGTGTGGGCTTAAAAGATAAAGAATCTAACACAAAGTGGGAGTTGTCACAGTTGCTCTTTGCTGATGACACTGTGCTTTTCTGAGATTCTGAGAGAGAAGTTGCAGAGGTTGGTTGATAAGTTTGGTAGCGTATGTAAAAGAAATAAATTAAATGTAATTATTGTAAAAAGTAAGATGATGAGAATAAAAAAAAATTAAGTAATGGAAGATTGGATATCAGATTGGAGGGAGAGAGTATGGAGGAGGTGAATGTATAGACATCTGGAAGTGGATGTGTCAGCAGATGGGTCTATGAAAGATGCGGTGAATCGTAGAATTGACGAGTGGAAAAAGGTGAGTGGTGCACTGAGGTGTCTGTGGAGACAAAGAACTTTATTCATGAAAGCAAAGAGTGGAATGTATGAGAGTATAGTTATACCAACGCTCTTATAGGGGTGTGAGGCATGGGTGGTGAATGTTGCAACAAAGGGAAGGCTGGAGGCAGTGGTGATGTCGTGTCTGAGTGCAATGTGTGGTATTACGAACACAGGTAATAATGGCCTTTGACCTGTTCATAATGAGTTGGAGCAAAACAAACTCAGCAGTAATATTTAACTTATATTTCCTTCACCAAATGTTTATATACAGTTTATGTACACTTACGTACACTATGTACAGGAGTTGAATATAAGTGTACCACACAGTGACAAAGGGCAAAGACTGAGAGAGAGCACCGTGCTTCAACCAGCTAAGTAGAGACAAGTCTGGTAAATGCTGACTGCGAGTGAACCACACCACATCAGCATTTGGCGGACTCAAATATGATTGGACAATGAACCAAGGTACTGATTTAACGATGGGTACCCTTACCCATACAGGCCTCCCAACCGCTGGTTGGGAGGCAGCCTGTATGGGAGTGTGTACATACACTGAATAAAGTGTAACGTACTCTTTGCATACCAGCTTGGCTGGGTGTGTCATTCTTAAATTATTGCGTGGTCCTGTGGGTTAGAGCGTCATGTGTTTTCGCTCACCATGAGGCGGGTCAGAGCAGCATGGGTTCGAATGCTTGGCTAGTTGCAGTGTTGTTATTGATCAATACTACTCATTCGTGGTTACAATAATATAATATACTGCTTGTTGAGCTAGTACACCAAACAGGGAGGAGAATGAAATTAGCTCAGAGGCATCCACACCACCGTATGTCCTCGGATGATGGTAAAACACCTAGCTTGGCTGGGTGCGTCATTCTTGTAGGATTGTGTGGTCCTGTGGGTTAGAGCATCATATATATATATATATATATATATATATATATATATATATATATATATATATATATATATATATATATATATATACATATATATATATATATATATTATTTTTTTATTTTTTATTAACACATCGGCCGATTCCCACCAAGGCAGGGTGGCCCAAAAAATAAAAACTTGCATCATCATTCACTCCATCACTGTCTTGCCAGAGGGTTGCTTTACACTACAGTTATAAAACTGCAACATTAACACCCCTCCTTCAGAGTGCCGGCACTGTACTTCCCATCTCCAGAACTCAAGTCCGGCCTGCCGGTTTCCCTGAATCCCTTCATAAATGTTACTTTGCTCACACTCCAACAGCACGTCAAGTATTAAAAACCATATGCCTCCATTCACTCCTATAAAATACACTCACACATGCTTGCTGGAAGTCCAAGCCCCTCGCACACAAAACTTCCTTTACCCCTCCTCCAACCTTTCCTAGGCCGACCCCTACCCCGCCTTCCCTCCACTACAGATTTATACACTCTCGAAGTCACTCTGTCTCGTTCCATTCTCTCTACATGTCCAAACCACCTCAACAACCCCTCCTCAGCTCTCTGGACAATCGTTTTGGTAATCCGCACCTCCTCCTAATTTCCAAACTCCGAATTCTCTGCATTATATTCACACCACACATTGACCTCAGCCATGACATCTCCACTGCCTCCAGCCTTCTCCTCGTTGCAACATTCATCACCCATGCTTCACACCCATATAAGAGCGTTGGTATAACTATACTCTCATACATTCCCTCTTTACTTCCATGGACAAGGTTCTTTGTCTCCACAGACTCCAAGTGCTCCACTCACCCTTTTCCCCTCATCAATTCTATGATTCACCTCATCCTTCATAGACCCATCTGCTGACATGTCCACTCCCAAATATCTGAATACATTCACCTCCTCCATACTCTCTCCCTCCAATCTGATATCCAATCTTTCGTCACCTATTCTTTTTGTTATCCTCATCACCTTACTCTTTCCTATATTCACTTTCAATTTTCTTCTTTTACACACCCTACCAAATTCATCCACCAACCTCTGCAACTTCTCTTCAGAATCTCCCAAAAGCACAGTGTCATCAGCAAAAAGCAGCTGTGACAACTCCCACTTTGTATTTGCTTCTTTATCTTTTAGCCCAACACCTCTTGCCAAGACCCTCGCATTCACTTCTCTTACAACTCCATCTATAAATATATTGAACAACCATGGTGACATCACACATCCTTGTCTAAGGCCTACTTTTACTGGGAAATAGTCCCCTTCCCTCCTACACACTCTAACCTGAGCCTCACTATCCTCATAAAAACTCTTCACTGCTTTCAGTAACCTTCCTCCTATTCCATACACCTGCAACATCTGCCACATTGCTCCCCTATCTACCCTATCATACGCCTTTTCCAAATCCATAAATGCCACAAAAACATCTTTACCCTTATCCAAATACTGTTCACCTATATGTTTCACGGTAAACACTTGGTCTACACACCCCCTACCTTTCCTAAAGCCCCCTTGTTCATCTGCTATCCTGCTCTCCGTCTTACTCTTAATTCTTTCAATAATAACTCTACCATACACTTTACCAGGTACACTCAACAGACTTATTCCCCTATAATTTTTGCACTCTCTTTTGTCCCCTTTGCCATTATACAAAGGAACAATACACGCTCTCTGCCAATCCCTAGGTACCTTACCCTCTTCCATACATTTATTAAATAATAGCACCAACCACTCCAAAATTATATCCCCACCTGCTTTTAACATTTCTATCTTTATCCCATCAATCCCAGCTGCCTTACCCCCTTTCATTCTACCCACTGCCTCACGAACTTCCCCTACACCCACAACTGGCTCTTCCACACTCCTACAAGATGTTATTCCTCCTTGCCCTACACACGAAATCACAGCTTCCCTGTCTTCATCAACATTTAACAACTCATCAAAATATTCTCTCCATCTTCCCGATACCTCTAACTCTCCATTTAATAACTCTCCTCTCCTATTTTTAACTGTTTTTATATGTCGTGTCGATTAGGTAAAACTTGCGATTTTGGCTTAAATAGCAACGCTCTTCTTGCCATATAAGACAAGCGAAAATTTGTGTATGCAATAATTTCGCAAAAATCATTCTGAACCTAACGAAAAAATATATTTCATTATGTTTGTTTATTATTAAATTATTGTAAACTTATCTAAAATATATTTAGTTGGGTTAGGCTAAATTGCGCTTGTTATAATAAGGTTAGGTAAGTTTTCAAAGTTTCTCTTGGTACAAAATTGTAAATTTTAACATTAACGTAAACGAAAAAATATATATTTAAACGTATAAGAGAAAATTTTAAAATGGTCTAAATTTTAAATGAGTTCTTGCTAATTGATCAGTTTTACCTAATCGGCACGATATATATATATATATATATATATATATATATATATATATATATATATATATATATATATATATATATATATATATATATATATATATATATTGCTGAAGGCATGTGACAGGAGCTTCTTGCAGTGCTTGATGAACATAGAGTTCCACGAGTCCGGGCCTGTGACAGAATGCATGGGCATGTCATTAATTTCCTTTTCGAAGTCTTGTGGTGTTAGAATAATATCGGAGATTTTCGAAATGACCAAATTTTGGGTCTCGGTCATACAGATTGTCAACCCTTAGTCTGGTTATTCATATTGGGACTCTAGTATCTTACTCATTTCTTTGCTGTCATCTGTGTAGGCCCCATCTCTTCTAAGCAGGGTTCCAATACAAAAGAAGAGAAGTATTTTGGGTTTTTTCCTTTATGTCTTTAAGTTCTTCCTGAGATTCTTGTCTCCTGTAAGATTCAAGTAGCTCGATCGCTAGCACACTCAGCTCACACACTGAGGTACTGAGTTCGAATCTCCTCCGGTACGGCTGAAAAACATTAGGGACGTGTTTCCATAAGACATCTGTTGTCCCTGTCCCTGTTCACTCATCAGTGTAAAATGGGTACCTGGGTGTTAGTCGACTAGTGTGGGTCGCATCCTGGGACAAAACTGACCTAATTTGCCCGAAATGCTCATCATAACAAGCGGCTTTCTATATAGAAGTATGTCATTGATGTCAGCTAGGCCTGTATACCATGTACATGTACTTGTAGTAAATAAAGATATTATTATTATTATATTATTAAGCTTAAGTTCGATATTTGCTGTTTTTCTGACCAGTGCCTCCCATCGTATTTCAAATATATTGGCCCCTCTCAGCAGCTCTGTGATTCTTCGCCTTCGCCTGTATAGGGAGCATCTCTCTTTTTCTAGTTTACATCTTCTCTTTCTTTTTCTTAATGGAATGTGTCTTGAGCAAACCTCGAGAGCCACAGACTTAGTTTTTCTAGGCAAATTTCGGATCCGTGTTGTTAAGGATATCTTCGCAGCTTGTTTCATTTAGGACATGGTTGACTTGTTCCCATGGTATGTTTTTGTTATTGAGTTGACTTTTTGTGAAGGCACCCTCATAAATGATCACATTTTGCTGGTCAGGAGCCCTGTGCATACATGTCTGTACTACCTCTATTATGTTGTGATCTGAGTGTATTGTCTTTGATACTGTTATATTACGTATCAGATCGTCGTTGCTAGTGAAGATGAGATCCAGCGTATTTTCTAGTCTTGTAGGCTCTAATATTTGCTGGTTTAAGGTGAAATTGGTGGAGAAATTTAATAGATTGTGAGTGTGTGCATTTTCATCTGCGCTGCCTCCTGGGGTGATCTCTGCTAAAACATTGTTTGCTATACTCCTCCATTTTAGGTGTTTCAAGTTGAAATCCCCCAGTAGCAAGATGTTTGGGGCAGGAGATGGGAGATTTTGCAGACAGTAGTCATTTTTCAAAAGCTGTTCCTGGAATTGCTGGGAAGTTGCATCCGGAGGTTTGTATACCACCACAATGACAAGGTTTTGGTTTTCGATCTTTACTGCCAAAATTTCAACTACATCATTTGAGGTATTTAGTAGTTCTGAGCAAATGAGCGACTCTGTGACGTACAAGCCAATATCCTCCCTTGTTGCCTGTTCAGTCTGTCACATCTGAATAGGTTACAACCTGGGATATATATTTCGTTGTCAAAATGATCCTTTATGTGGGTCTCTGAGAATGACTTCGTGAGCAATCCCTTGATGTAAGGTATTTTGTTGTTGTTGACGGCAAAGACAAATGTAAACACATACCTATCATACATACGCAAATGCATACATATATACATGCACACATACAACAATATATTCACACATGTTTACATTCCCACACAAATACATATGCACACTAATATTCGCAGGTGTAGAAACATACAAGCGTGCGTAAAAATGCGCTCATTGCGTGACTACTGACCAGAGAGTGTGGGCGTGACTACTGACCAGAGAGTGTGGGCGTGACTACTGACCAGAGAGTGTGGGCGTGACTACTGACCAGAGAGTGTGGGCGTGACTACTGACCAGAGAGTGTGGGCGTGACTGCTGACCAGAGAGTGTGGGCGTGACTACTGACCAGAGAGTGTGGGCGTGACTGCTGATAAGACAGTGAGGGAGTGAGTGACTGCTGATCAATGTGGGCTTGACTGTTGAACAGAGAGACAGTGTGGGCGTGACAGTTGATCAGACAGTGTGGGTGTGACTATTTATCAGACAGACAGCGTGGGCGTGACTACCGATCAGACATACAGGGTGGGTGTCACTACTGATCGGACAGAGAGTGTGGGCGTGACTGCTGATCAGCCAGTGTGGGCTTGACTGCTGATCAGTGTGTGCGTGACTACTGATCAGACAGACAGTGTGGGCGTCACTGCTGATCAGTGTGGGCGTAACTGTTGAACAGACAGACAGTGTGGGCGTCACTGCTGATCAGTGTGGGCGTGACTGTTGAACAGACAAACAGTGTGGGCGTCATTATTGATCAGTGTGGGCGTGACTGTCGAACAGACAGACAGTGTGGGCGTGACTACTGATCAGACAGACAGTGTGGGCGTCACTGCTGATCAGTGTGGGCGTGACTGTGGAACAGACAGACAGTGTGGGCGTGACTGCTGATCAGACAGACAGTGTGGGGGTGACTTTTGATCAGACAGACAGTGTGGGCGTGAATGCTGATCAGACAGACAGTGTGGGGGTGAGTGCTGATCAGTGTGGGCGTAACTATTGAACAGACGGACAGTGTGGGCGTGACTGCTGGTCAGACAGACAGTGTGGGCGTGACTTCTGATCAGACAGACAGTGGGGGCGTGACTTCTGATCAGACAGACAGTGTAGGTGTGACAACTGATCAGACAGACAGTGTGGGCGTGACTTCTGATCTGACAGACAGTGTGGGCGTGACTACTGATCAGACAGACAGTGTGTGCGTGACAACTGATCAGACAGACAGTGTGGGCGTGACTACTGATCAGACAGACAGTGTGGGCGTGACTTCTGATCAGACAGACAGTGTGGGCGTGACTACTGATCAGACAGACAGTGTGGGTGTGACTACTGATCAGACAGACAGTGTGGGCGTGACTACTGATCAGACAGACAGTGTGGGCGTGACTTCTGATCAGACAGACAGTGTGGGCGTGACTACTGATCAGACAGACAGTGTGGGTGTGACTACTGATCAGACAGACAGTGTGGGCGTGACAACTGATCAGACAGACGGAGTGGGCGTGACTTCTGATCAGACAGACAGTGTGGGTGTGACTTCTGATCTGACAGACAGTGTGGGCGTGACTACTGATCAGACAGACAGTGTGGGCGTGACTACTGATCAGACAGACAGTGTGAGCGTGACTACTGATCAGACAGACAGTGTGTATGTGACAACTGATCAGAAAGACAGTGTGGGCGTGACTACTGATCAAACAGACAGTGTGGGCGTGACTACTGATCAAACAGAGAGTGTGGGCGTGACTACTGATCAGACAGACAGTGTGGGTGTGACTACTGATCAGACAGACAGTGTGGGCGTGACTACTGATCAGACAGACAGTGTGGGCGTGACTACTGATCAAACAGAGAGTGTGGGTGTGACTACTGATCAGACAGACAGTGTGGGTGTGACTACTGATCAGACAGACAGTGTGGGCGTGACAACTTATCAGACAGACAGTGTGGGTGTGACAACTGATCAGAAAGACAGTGTGGGCGTGACTACTGATCAGACAGACAGTGTGGGCGTGACTATTGATCAGACAGACAGTGTGGGTGTGACAACTTATCAGACAGACAGTGTGGGTGTGACTACTGATCAGACTGAGAGTGTGGGCGTTACTGATGATCAGAAAGACAGTGTGGGCGTGACTACTGATCAGATGGACAGTGTGGGCGTGACTACTGATCAGACGGACAGTGTGGGTGTGACTACTGACCAGACAGACAGTGTGGGCGTGACTACTGAGCAGACGAACAGTGTGGGTGTGACTACTGATCAATGTTGGCGTGACTTCTGATCAGTGTGGGCGTGACTGTTAAACACACAGACAGTGTGGGTGTGACTGCTGATCAGACACTGTGGGCGTGACTTCTGATCAGTGTGGGCGTGACTTAAACAGACAGACAGTGTGAGTGTGACTGCTGATCAGACACTGTGGGCGTGACTTCTGATCAGTGTGGGCGTAACTGTTGAACAGACAGACTGTGTTAGCGTGACTACTGATCAGATAGACAGTGTGGGTGTGACTACTGATGAGACAGACAAGGTGGGTGTGACTACTGATCAGATAGACAGTGTGTGTGTGACTACTGATCAGATAGACAGTGTGGGTGTGACTACTGATCAGATAGACAGTGTGTGTGTGACTACTGATCAGATAGACAGTGTGTGTGTGACTACTGATCAGATAGACAGTGTGGGTGTGACTACTGATCAGATAGACAGTGTGTGTGTGACTACTGATCAGACAGACAGTGTGGGTGTGACTACTGATCAGATAGACAGCGTGTGTGTGACTACTGATCAGATAGACAGTGTGTGTGTGACTACTGATCAGACAGACAGTGTGGGTGTGACTACTGATCAGATAGACAGTGTGTGTGTGACTACTGATCAGACAGACAGTGTGGGTGTGACTACTGATCAGATAGACAGCGTGTGTGTGACTACTGATCAGATAGACAGTGTGTGTGTGACTACTGATCAGATAGACAGTGTGTGTGTGACTACTGATCAGACAGACAGCGTGTGTGTGACTACTGATCAGACAGACAGTGTGGGTATGACTACTGATCAGACAGACAGCGTGTGTGTGACTACTGATGAGACAGACAGTGTGGGTGTGACTACTGATGAGACTGACAGTGTGGGCGTCACTGTGATAACCATGAGAGAGAGACATATCTGATCATACACTGTATGAGAGTTTATCGATCATCCAAGACACTTGGAATGCAGCTGAGTTTTCCATTGTTGTAGCAACGTGGCAACACAACATCAACAAAAGTATTATAGCCTCCAGGGAGGCGATGGTTTAGTTATTGAAGGTTACGTTATTGATGGTTTAGTATTGATGGTTTAGTATTGATGGTTTAGTTATTGAAGGTTACGTTATTGATGGTTTAGTATTGATGGTTTAGTATTGATGGTTTAGTTATTGATAGTTTAGTTATTGATAGTTACATTATTGATATTTTAGTATTGATGGTTTAGTTATTGATGGTTTAGTTATTGATAGTTTAGTTATTGATGGTTTAGTTATTGATAGTTTACTTATTGACGGTTACGTTATTGATAGTTTAGTTATTGATGGTTTAGTTATTGATAGTTTAATTATTGATAGTTTAGTTATTGATAGTTCAGTTATTGAAGGTTTAGTTATTGATAGTTTAGTTATTGATGGTTTAATTATTGATAGTTTAGTTATTGATGGTTTAGTTACTGATATTTTAGTCATTGATAGTTTAGTTATTGATGTTTTAGTTATTGATGGTTTAGTTATTTATGGTTTAGTTATTGATACTTTAGTTATTGATGGTTTAGTTATTTATGGTTTAGTTATTGATAGTTTAGTTATTGATAGTTTTGTTATTGATGGTTTAGTTATTGATGGTTTAGTTATTGATGGTTTAGTTATTGATGTTTAGTTATTGATGGTTTAGTTATTGATGGTTTAGTTATTGATAGTTTAGTTATTGATGGTTTAGTTATTGATGGTTTAGTTATTTATAGTTTAGTTATTGATAGTTTAGTTATTGATGGTTTAGTTATTGATGATTTAGTTATTGATAGTTTACTTATTGATGGTTACGTTATTGATAGTTTAGTTATTGATGGTTCAGTTATTGATAGTTTAGTTGTTGGTAGTTTAGTTATTGATAGTTTAGTTATTGATAGTTTAGTTATTGATGGTTTAGTTATTGATAGTTTACTTATTGATGGTTACGTTATTGATAGTTTAGTTATTAATGGTTTTGTTATTGATTGTTATGCTATTGATATTTTAGTATTGATGGTTTAGTTAAAGATGGTTTAGTTATTGATGGTTATGTTGTTGATGGTTTAGTATTGATGGTTTAGTTGTTGATGGTTTAGTTATTGATGGTTTAGTTATTGATAGTTTAGTTATTGATAGTTTAGTTATTGATGGTTTAGTTATTGATGGTTTAGTAATTGATAGTTTACTTATTGATGGTTACGTTATTGATAGTTTAGTTATTGAGTTTAGTTATTGATGGTTTAGTTATTGATAGTTTACTTATTGATGGTTACGTTATTGATAGTTTAGTTATTAATGGTTTTGTTATTGATTGTTATGTTATTAATATTTTAGTATTGATGGTTTAGTTAATGATGGTTTAGTTATTGATGGTTATGTTGTTGATGGTTTAGTATTGATGGTTTGGTTGTTGATGGTTTAGTTATTGATGGTTTAGTTATTGATAGTTTAGTTATTGATAGTTTAGTTATTGATGGTTTAGTTATTGATGGTTTAGTAATTGATAGTTTACTTATTGATGGTTACGTTATTGATAGTTTAGTTATTGATGGGTTAGGTGTTGAAGGTTTAGTTATTGATTGTTTAGTTATTGATGGTTTAGTTATTGATAGTTTAGTTATTGATGGTTTTGTTATTGATTGTTACGTTATTGATATTTTAGTATTAATGGTTTAGTTAATGATGATTTAGTTATTTATGGTTATGTTGTTGATGGTTTAGTATTGATGGTTTAGTTGTTGATGGTTTAGTTATTGATGGTTTAGTTATTGATAGTTTAGTTATTGATAGTTTAGTTATGGATGGTTTAGTTATTGATGGCTTAGTTATTGATAGTTTACTTATTGAATGTTACATTATTGATAGTTTAGTTATTGATAGTTTAGTCATTAATAGTTTAGTTATTGATGGTTTAGTTATTGATGGTTTAGTTATTGATAGTTTACTTATTGATGGTTACGTTATTGATAGTTTAGTTATTGATATTTTAGTTATTGATAGTTTAGTTATTGATAGTTTAGTTATTGATGTGTTAGGTATTGAAGGTTTAGTTATTGATAGTTTAGTTATTGATGGTTTTGTTATTGATAGTTTAGTTATTGATGGTTTAGTTATTGATAGTTTAGTTATTGATGGTTTAGTTATTGATGGTTTAGTTATTGATGGTTTAGTTATTGATGGTTTAGTTATTGATGATTTAGTTTTTGATGGTTTAGTTATTGATAGTTTAGTTATTGATGGTTTAGTTATTGATGGTTTAGTTATTGATAGTTTAGTTGTTGATAGTTTAGTTACTGATGGTTTAGTTATTGATAGTTTACTTATTGATGGTTATGGTATTGATATTTTAGTATTGATGGTTTAGTTATTGATGGGTACATTATTGATGGTTTAGTATTGATGGCTTAGTTATTGATGGTTTAGTCATACATTTAAACATTCTTTCACACACACACATACATTCATTCACACTATATATATTCATATATTCATACATGAATTCATGCATGCATGCATTTGTACATACATGCATTCTTCAGCTTTTTCGTGACATTCAGAGTGAAGTAGGATATTGGCAGGATGTCAGTACAGCATACCTGTGGGACGTTTAAAAAATCCTTGGAAGGAAATCCAGGATCACATGCAACCTGTGCTCTTCCAAGCATCATATCTCTTGTGCAAGAATAAACACTGCTTCAAAAAATGACCTCAATCTAACAAGGTGCTTCTGGTTGTGCAATAAAGATATAGAACTTTGGACAGGTATCAGGAAGGTATTAAGAAGGGTAATAAATAATAAAAATAAGCAAGAAAATAAAGAGGAACTCCTATCTCTTCTTCTGGGAAGAAGAGATAGGAGAAGTGAACCAAAAAATGTAGAATGCCCATACCACAACAGCTAATGTCAGCTAACCCAACCCCTACCAATATTGCTAACCCAGACCAATGCACCAGCCCTAGCGCTACTGCCCACAACGCTGGTGCTGACCCAGACTCAGCCCCCAGCCCTAGTGCTGACTCAGCCTTAGTGCTAGTCTAGACTCTACTAGGGTACCACAGTCACCATACACATATTCACCTAAAAAAGAAACCCCACCCCTTTTCCCTAAGGGGAAAAAGGGTTAGTGGATAACCGGGAAAACCCCTGACAACCACACCCACCCACCCCTTCCCCATACAAAAAACCCACCTATCAGCTTTCACAACTAACCCACCAGTCCCCCCCTCTCCAGAGACCAACCCCCTTCCTGGAAAAAAAACAGAAAATCTATAACTCGGAGTTAACCCAGCAACGACCCCATTGTTAAATTCCTATAACCTACAGAAAAAAACCTATCCCACACCCTTCCATACAACTCCTGGTTCCTACACTTAGTCCTGTAAAATCTCACAGCTAAAGCCCTAATAATAGCATCACTCCTAACCTCCCTCATACTCCACGAAACATAAATAAAATCCAATACCAAATGCATGACCGCACGTCGCACATCCTAAGGGCATCCCACCACATCCAGACTTAAACACCTTAACACCCATAACCCCCCACACCCCGTATTACCCCTAGAAACCATTCCCTCACCCTCTCAAGACCCTACAAAAGTATACAACATGGAAAGCCATATCCCAAAACCCACAGTGTTGACAATACCCATCACCTGCCAGTCCCATCACAAAAAGCTGAGCCCTAGATGCCAAAATGAAATGTAAAAAGTGATACCCAATCTCACGTACCCTAGGAGGCAACTTTAGACGCCTAAACCAAAACCATGTAACATTCCAATCGTAACACGGATAGACATCCATACCTAAAACCTCCATTTCTCGCCTTCCCACCTTATCTAACCTCCCTACCTTCACCTTACCAGGATCCAGAACAACCAAAAGATGCTGTAAAATTGCCTCACAAAACAACAAATTCCCTCCCTTCTACCATCTGCGAACCTCACTAATCCCCCTCCCCACCCTCACTCCTCTAATCCCACCTCGCACTAGATATTTCTGCCTAACATATATCCCTATCAAATGCCTCTGCAATGGTATCAAACCCAGCCCGCCCTTTGCTACACTAGTCATTACCACATCCCTCCCTAACCAATGCCTCCCATAACACCATATAAACCTTAATACCCGACTTTGCAACCGCAGAGCATCTTCCTCCAATAGGGGGTATACAGCAGCAACATACCACAACTTGCTGTATACCAAGGAATTAACAACGATGACCCTCTGCAAGAGAGTGACCTCACCAGGCCGCCAACCCCCCCATCCTACCCAGAGCGGCATTAACCACCGCCGAGGAATTAACCTTGCACGCAACACTCGCCTGATTACAAAAATTCACTCTGCATATCTTTAACCTATCCACTGTCAGCCACCCAAATCCCTGACCTAACGTCCCGCCCACCCACTTCCCCACCTCCAATAACTTCGATTTATCTCTATTCGCCTGCAGACCAGTGGTCAAACCAAAAACCTCTATTATCCTATTTACAGTGCCTAAACCCTCCATAGTTCCTACTAAGATAGTGAGGTCATCTACATAGCCAATAATTCCCGTATCTGCAACCCCATGAGTACTCCCTTCCCTCACCCCTTCCGACACTAACCTAAAGAAGGGGTCCTGCAAACAGGAGCTGTGACTCTTTACTGACTGCCAAACCTCCTCCTCAGTTATACTTCCTTCTATACTCTCCCTATCTCCGGCCCCTATCCTCCCAACTATACTCTCTAAAATTACATCCCGGGATATTCCATCACTAACCCCCTGTCTCATCTTACACTCAAACCAAGCATCCACATAACAACTTATAGCATCTGTGGTACAAAGAATCTGCCCCTTCCTATACCCACAACAATCCTCAGTAACCCTTAAAGACATTACTGTCATATCCCTTCTCCGGGTCTGAAAAGTACGTAACACCAACGCAGAGGGTTTGTCCCCCCATAAAACTTCCTCTAATCCCCCACGTACCCGCAGAGCATGAAAATTTTAATTCTGCAACTCCCTCAGGTTTGACCGCAGATGGTCAATTTCAGCTAGCGGATACCTCCCCTCACCCTCATAACAATCCCCCCTCAACTGCCCCTCTAGGTACCTCAACATTCCCTACTCAGTTGCTGATAAAAGTCCTGTATCGCCACTTTAGCACATACATTCCACCATTCCACAATATCACTTATCCCCCTCCCCTCGTTCCATACACGTCCCCACCAATCCACAAAAATCTCCCTATGATCCATCCCCTGCAACAACCTCACATTTAATTTCCAATAACCAGGATAAATCTTCAATGCCCCAGCCCAACCCATCTCCACCAACACACCCCTATGGTCGGGAAAACCAAAATCCTGACATGTTACCTCACCTACCTGAACCGCCTCTGATACATATACCCGGTCCAACCGAGCAGCATAACCCTTTTTAATATAAGTGTGGTCCACATGCCACCCTCCACCTCTGACCACATTCTCCACTCTAACCACCCGCATCACCTTTTGCAAGCTCTTCAACATACAACCTGCCCCCCGAGGTTCCACATCCCTGGCCCTCTAATAATGCAATTCTAATCCCTGGCAATTATCGTAACTATTGGTAAACCTCGCAGCACGTAAACTAAATCATCATATACAAACTCATCCTTAGCGCATCGATTGGATGTCGCCGGTATATATACACAAATGAAACAAACCTGTATATCACCCCAATCCCCATCCACTCGTAATATCCTACCACTACCCCCCTCCTCCCAGGCTTTTAACTTGAAGGGGCTGGTCTCGCGAATACCCACTCATCACCCCACCCTTGAAATTCCCGGTATAACACTTATACCCTGTCAAACACAAATCCCTACCACACCTATAGTTATGCTCTTGGAGAAAGCATACATCCTCATTCAATCGTCTGAGCTTCACTTCAATCCATCTCCTCCGAACTTCCGCCCGGAGCCCATTAACATTCAAGTTGAAATACCGGAAAAGGTCAAAGGGGGTTTGCCACTTCGGCGCACAGATACTATCACACCTGGCACAGAGGCCCCACTCTGCGCCCTACCTCCTTTCACCCCTACCCCACCATTCCTCCCTTGGGACACAACCTTCTTCCCCTTAACTACATCCTTCCAGGCCATTTTACAAAACCTTTGGCCAGGGGTTATGTCATCATCCTCAGCAGCCCCACTGGGCCGCTTGCGGGATGCTCCCACACATTCCATATCCCCAAGACCTTCCTTCCTATGCACCTTCACCTCAGCCACTACCTCAGGCATAGAGTCAACAAAGTCCTCCAACGGACCAATCTCACATTCAGGACTCACCGAAACACCAGGTGAGTCCTCGTCAGACCCAAAACATCCCCGGAGATGGGCTCTCAAGGAGGCTCTGGATGTCCTTGAAACAGGGCCTCGGCAACTCAGAGACCACCTCCAACAAGTCACCCACCATGGCAACCTGAGAACAATCCTTCACCCCTTCCTGCAGTGCTGGGGTTAAAGTCAGGACGGCCTCCTCAGCAGCATCAACAGCCTCACTCCAACTCCGAGGGACACCCTCAGTATCAAGAACCGTGTCCACATCCAATATTACACTCATCTTGGTCTTCTCACTCGGGTCCGCCTTGGAACGAGATACCCCATCATCTCGACGTCCAGGTTGCCACTCCCTGCGCTGATCACACGAAGCCGCCACATGCCCCGGGGCACCACAGAGCTGGCACGTCCTTACCTGTCCGGCATATGAGACATATACTTGGTACAAAACTCTTGCATCTGATGTATGACAAGATAGGCCTCCTCAAAGTCATTTTGAGGAGTATGATCCCTCCAGCATTCCAGCATAAACACCCTGCTGCCACCGACCAACATTGGCTACGTGGATTGTCCCATACTGGCTGAACACTCGCCGAACATCAAATTCATCTGCTTCAAAAGGGATGTTCTTCACATCAATCCAAGAGTAATGTGCCAACACGTCATGCATACGCACCTCCAATTCCGAATTGATGACTATAATCTTCTCTTGAAACTTGTCCACCATTGCTTCATACACACCGGTGGAGTTAAACTTGACGAAAAATCTGGCGGCCCATTCAAGGAGATACCATATAAGGCCTCATTCAGGATTCTGAAGGTGTCACGTATAATCAATGGCAAGATGACCTCAGCATTGTCAGGATATACAGCACCTTTAATCAAATCCACGCAGAAATGTTGACACGACGCCGGTAAGTATCCGCCATTGTGATGAAAATAAAATTTCACCTAACCTCCACCAGGGGGACGACTGGGCTCACCCAAGCACCACCAAGGCTGGGGAGCAACTGTCACCACTAATTAACCTTAAATATACCACCATCATTGCACAAGACCATAGCCCACATTACAGATATAGTGGATGAGGAGGTTTCTTCTTCTGGGGAAAGTAGTTCCCTGGAAGCAGGAGGAAGTGGCCCTGGCTTGGACACTGAGGATTATAGTGCAGTCCTAGAAACTGCACAAATTGAGAACACACCTACCAAAAATTCTACCCAACCAAATGCGAAACTGTGCAAATTCTATGTTTGAGGCATCTGTAAGCATGGAATATCAGGAAAAACAAATGGGACATGAAATTTTGAGCATCACAAAAGACGTCGTGACCTCCTGTTTAAATGAGTGCTACAGTGCTACAACACCAACTGCCCTGCATACCATCTAAAAGGGACCAGGAGGTACAGACCTCATAAGACAAAAATAGTAGTTACGACAACCCCACTCAAAGTTATTTTTTAGTGGCAGGAAACGAAGAAAGAAAATGGAAAGATTTGTTGGACTGGAGGCACAGCCAGTGGCCCCCCATGGTCCTCCAGAACCACAGCTACTGATGCCAACAACAAAATTCCCCAAACAAACACAGAATACGACCTCGTTTATATTTGCTAATATACAGGGCTTTAACATTCACTAACAACAAAATGCCTTTTATCAGTGGCCTTCTAGAGGAGTCAAATGTGATGTTTGCAGCCTTCACAGAAACCCACACGAAATATAGATAAATGGGTACAACCTTTTTAGATGCAAAGGAAGGTTGGCCTGTATGTCAGAGTCGCTCATCTGCATGGAGATGCTAAACACTACAAATGATGTAGTTGAAGTTCTAACAATAAAGATGAGAACCAAAACCTAGTCAGATGAGCAAGGAGGCTTTAGAGTGGGTAGTGGATGTGTAGATCAAGTGTTTATAGTGAAGCATATATGTGAACAGTATTTAGATAAAGGTAGGGAAGTTTTCATTGCATTTATGGATTTAGAAAATGCATATGATAGAGTGGATAGGGGAGCAATGTGGCAAATGTTGCAAGTGTATGGAATAGGTAGTAAGTTACTGAAGGCTGTAAAGAGTTTTTATGAGGATAGTGAGGCTCAGGTTAGGGTGTGTAGGAGAGAGGGAGATTACTTCCCGTTAAAAGTAGGTCTTAGACAGGGATGTGTAATGTCACCGTGGTTGTTTAATATATTTATAGATGGGGTTGTAAAAGAAGTAAATGCTAGGGTGTTGGGGAGAGGGTGGGATTAAATTATGGGGAATTAAATGCAAAATGGGGAGTTGACACAGTTACTTTTTGCTGATGATACTGTGCTTATGGGAGATTCTAAAGAAAAGTTGCAAAGGTTAGTGGACGAGTTTGGGAGGGTGTGTAAAGGTAGAAAGTTGAAAGTGAACATAGATAAGAGTAAGGTGATGAGGGTATCAAATGATTTAAATAAAGAAAAATTGGATATCACATTGGAGAGAGGGATTATGGAAGAAGTGAATGTTTTCAGATATTTGGGAGTTGACTTGTCAGCGTATATATATATATATATATATATATATATATATATATATATATATATATATATATATATATATATATATATATATATATATATATATATATATACATATCCAGAAAGATCGCTCTCAGCAGAATTGGAACTCACATTTGGAAGGTCTCCACAAATGTTTCTTAGCTCCCTGTGTGACACCTTAGATCACTCAGGTACAAAGGCCTCCAAACACTAGATAGCTTGATTACAAGTCTTGATATTTTCTTTAAACGCATCAGATAAAATATCAGTTACCTTCGTATTTTTTTCACCACAATATAATTATTTCATGGTATTTTCAATCACTTCCAAGAAAAGGAAAACAATATTCTTTTATTTAAAATTTTAAATATATATTCTTCGTAAATTTATTTAAAATTTGCAAACAAATTTACAGATGGAATAATGATGTTTCTTCCAGATCAGAGTCTTAAAAGGCCATCATAGATCCACTCGGGAGATGAGTTCCGACGAAGATTACGAAGAGCCTGTAGGCGGTCATTGGACAGTAGCGTTCCTGAGGGTGAGTTTGCGTCAGCGCCTCCGTCAGGGAGTTTATCACCGGGCTGATGTCGCTCGCCTGAGAAACATTACTAATATAGATTACTTAATTATTTTAAAAACATTGCTATTATCATTGATTAATATACATTTTTTTTAGTTCTTGAGAAATACTTTAAGACATCAAACGTAGTAGGTTGGTAGACAGCAACCACCCAGGGAGGTACTACCGTCCTGCCAGGTGAATGTGAAACAGAAACCTGAAACTGTTTTACATGATGGTAGGATTGCTGGTGTCTTTTTTCTGTCTCATAAACACGCTGGATAACAGGTATATCTTGCTACTTCTACTTACACTTTAGGTCACACTACACAGGCATGCACATGCATATATATATATACATACACACATCTAGGTTTTTCTTCTCTTTCTTAATAGTTCTTGTTCTTTTTATTTTTCTCTATTGTCCATGGGGAAGTGGAAAATAATCTTTCCTCCGTAAGCCATGCGTGTCGTATGAGGCGACTAAAATGCCGGGAGCAATATGCTAGTAACCCCTTCTCCTGTACACATTTACTAAAAAAGAGAAGAAGAAAAACTTTATAAAACTGGGTTGTTTGAATGTGCGTGGATGTAGTGCGGATGATAAGAAAGAGATGATTGCTGATGTTATGAATGAAAAGAAGTTGGATGTCCTGGCTCTAAGCGAAACAAAGCTGAAGGGGGTAGGCGAGTTTCAGTGGGGAGAAATAAATGGGATTAAGTCAGGAGTATCTGAGAGAGTTAGAGCTAAGGAAGGGGTAGCAATAATGTTGAAGGATCAGTTATGGAAGGAGAAGAGGGAATATAAATGTGTAAATTAAAGGATTATGTGGATTAAAATAAGGGTCGGATGCGAAAAGTGGGTCATAATAAGCGTGTATGCACCTGGAGAAGAGAGGAGTGTAGAGGAGAGAGAGAGATTTTATGAGATGTTAAGCGAATGTATAGGAACTTTTGAACCAAGTGAGAGAGTAATTGTGGTAGGGGACCTAAATGCTAAAGTAGGAGAAACATGTAGAGAGGGTGTGTAGGTAAGTTTGCGGTGCCAGGTGTAAATGATAATGGGAGCCCTTTGATTGAACTTTGTATAGAAAGGGGTTTAGTTATAGGTAATACATATTTTAAGAAAAAGAGGATAAATAAGTATACAAGATATGATGTAGGGCGAAATGACAGTAGTTTGTTGGACTACATATTGGTAGATAAAAGACTGTTGAGTAGACTTCAGGATGTACATGTTTATAGAGGGGCCACAGATATATCAGATCACTTTTTAGTTATAGCTACAGTGGGAGTAAAAGGTAGATGGGATACAAGGAAAATAGAAGCAGTAAATAAGAGAGAGATGAAGGTTTATAAACTAAAAGAGGAGGCAGTTAGGGTAAGATATAAACAACTATTGGAGGATAGATGGGCTAGTGAGAGTGTAGGCAATGGGGTCGAGGATGTATAGGGTAGATTTAAAAATGTAGTGTTAGAGTGTTCAGCAGAAGTTTGTGGTTACAGGCGAGTGGGTGCGGGAGGGAAGAAGAGCGATTGGTGGAATGATGATGTAAAGAGAGTAGTAAGGGAGAAAAAGTTAGCATATGAGAGGTTTTTACAAAGTAGAAGTGATGCAAGGAGGGAAGAGTATATGGAGAGAAAAAGAGAGGTTAAGAGAGTGGTGAAGCAATGTAAAAAGAGGCAAATGAGAGAGTGGGTGAGATGTTATAACAAATTTTGTTGCAAATAAGAAAAAGTTTTGGAGTGAGATTAATAAGTTGAGGAAGACTAGGGAACACATGGATTTGACAGTTAAAAATAGGAGAGAAGAGTTATTAAATGGAGAGTTAGAGGTATCGGGAAGATGGAGGGAATATTTTGAGGAGTTGTTAAATGTTGATGAAGACAGGGAAGCTTTGATTTCGTGTAAAGGGCAAGGAGGAATAACATCTTGTAGGAGTGTGGAAGAGCCAGTTGTGAGTGTGGGGGAAGTTCGTGAGGCAGTGGGTAGAATAAAAGGGGGTAAGGCAGCTGGGATTGATGGGATAAAGATAGAAATGTTAAAAGCAGGTGGGGATATAGTTTTGGAGTGGTTGGTGCTATTATTTAATAAATGTATGGAAGAGGGTAAGGTACCTAGGGATTGGCAGAGAGCGTGTATTGTTCCTTTGTATAAAGGCAAAAAGGACAAAAGAGAGTGCAAAAATTATAGGGGAATAAGTCTGTTGAGTGTACCTGGTAAAGTGTATGGTAGAGTTATTATTGAAAGAATTAAGAGTAAGACAGAAAGCAGGATAGCAGATGAACAAGGGGCTTTAGGAAAGGTAGGGGTGTGTAGACCAAGTGTTTGCAGTGAAACATATAGTGAACAGTATTTGGATAAGGGTAAAGAGGTTTTTGTGGCATTTATGGATTTGGAAAAGGCGTATGATAGGGTGGATAGGGAAGCAATGTGGCAGATGTTGCAGGTGTATGGAATAGGAGGTAGGTTACTGAAAGCAGTGACGAGTTTTTATGAGGATAGTGAGGCTCAGGTTAGAGTGTGTAGGAGGGAGGGGGACTATTTCTCAGTAAAAGTAGGCCTTAGACAAGGATGTGTGATGTCACCGTGGTTGTTCAATATATTTATAGATGGGGTTGTAAGAGAAGTGAATGCGAGGGTCTTGGCAAGAGGTGTGGGGTTAAAAGATAAAGAAGCAAATACAAAGTGGGAGTTGTCACAGTTGCTTTTTGCTGATGACACTGTGCTTTTGGGAGATTCTGAAGAGAAGTTGCAGAGGTTGGTGGATGAATTTGGTAGGGTGTGTAAAAGGAGAAATTTGAAAGTGAATATAGGAAAGAGTAAGGTGATGAGGATAACAAAAATATTAGGTGACAAAAGATTGGATATCAGATTGGAGGGAGAGAGTATGGAGGAGGTGAATGTATTCAGATATTTGGGAGTGGACATGTCAGCAGATGGGTCTATGAAAGATGAGGTGAATCATAGAATTGATGAGGGGAAAAGGGTGAGTGGAGCACTTCGGAGTCTGTGGAGACAAAGAACTTTGTCCATGGAAGTAAAGAGGGGAATGTATGAGAGTATAGTTATACCAACACTCTTATATGGGTGTGAAGCATGGGTGATGAATGTTGCAACGAGGAGAAGGCTGGAGGCAATGGAGATGTCATGTCTGTGGTCAATGTGTGGTGTGAATATAATGCAGAGAATTCGGAGTTTGGAAATTAGGAGGAGGTGCGGGATTACCAAAACTATTATCCAGAGAGCTGAGGAGGGGTTGTTGAGGTGGTTCGGACATGTAGAGAGAATGAAACGAAATAGAATGACTTCGAGAGTGTATAAATCTGTTGTGGAGGGAAGGCGGGGTAGCGGTTTGCCTAGGAAAGGTTGGAGGGAGGGGGTTAAGGAGGTTTTGTGTGCGAGGGGCTTGGACTTCCAGCAAGCATGTGTGAGCGTATTTGATAGGAGTGAATGGAGACAAATTATTTTTAATACTTGACGTGCTGTTGGAGTGTGAGCAAAGTAACATTTATGAAGGGATTCAGGGAAACCGGCAGGCCGGACTTGAGTTCTGGAGATGGGAATTACAGTGCCGGCACTCTGAAGGAGGGGTGTTAATGTTGCAGTTTTATAACTGTAGTGTAAAGCACCCCTCTGGCAAGACAGTGATGGAGTGAATGATGATGAAAGTTTTTCTTTTTCGGGCCACCCTGCCTTGGTGGGAAACTGCCGATGTGTTAATAAAAATAAAATAAAAAATTAAACTTTATTTTCTTTCACTCACTTTTTGAAGATATGAAGTCAATATTACCTGAACTTTATTTTAGAAGTAATTCAGAGGTTTAATGGAGAATCGAACTGTTATCAACCAACACCATGTGGATTAATTCTCACCAACACCTGTGGATTATTTCCCAGCAACACCTGTGTATTAACTCCCATCAATACCATGTGGATTAATTCCCACCAACACCATGTGGATTTACTCCAACCAACACCTGTGGATTAACTCCCACCAACACCTGTGGATTAACTCTCACCAACACCTGTGGATTAACTCCCACCAACACCATGTGGATTAATTCTTACCAACACCTGTGTATTAACTCCCACCAACATCTGTGCATTAACTCCCACCAACACCTGTATATTAACTCCCATCAATACCATGTGGATTAATTCCCACCAACACCATGTGGATTAACTCCAACCAACACCTGTGGATTAACTCCCACCAACACCTGTGGATTAACTCTCACCAACACCTGTGGATTAACTCCCACCAACACCCTGTGGATTAACTCCCACCAACACCTGTGGATAGACTCCCACCAACACCTGTGGATTAACTCTCACCAACACCTGTGGATTAACTCACACCAACACCTGTGGATTAACTCCCACCATCACCATGTGGATTAACTCCCACAAACATCTGTGGATTAACTCCCACCAACACCTGTGGATTAACTCTCACCAACACCTGTGGATTAACTCACACCAACACCTGTGGATTAACTCCCACCAACACCTGTGGATTAACTCCCACCAACACCTGTGGATTAACTCTCACCAACACCTGTGGATTAACTCCCACCAACACCCTGTGGATTAACTCCCACCAACATCTGTGGATAGACTCCCACCAACACCTGTGGATTAACTCTCACCAACACCTGTGGATTAACTCACACCAACACCTGTGGATTAACTCCCACCAACACCTGTGGATTAACTCTCACCAACACCTGTGGATTAACTCCCACCAACACCTGTGGATTAACTCCCACCAACACCTGTGGATTAACTCCCACCATCACCATGTGGATTAACTCCCACCAACATCTGTGGATAGACTCCCACCAACACCTGTGGATTAACTCTCACCAACACCTGTGGATTAGCTCTCACCAACACCTGTGAACTAACTCTCACCAACACCTGTGGATTAACCCCCACCAACACCTGTGGACTAACTCCCACCAACACCTGTGGATTAACTCCCACCAACACCTGTGGATTAACTCTCACCAACACCTGTGGATTAATTCTCGCCAACACCTGTGGATTAACTCCCACCAACACCTGTCGATTAACTTCCACCAACACCTGTCGATTAACTATCACCAACACCTGTCGATTAACTCTCACCAACACCTGTGAAATAACTATCACCAACACCTGTGGATTAACCCCCACCAACACCAGTGAATTAACTCCCACCATCACCTGTGGATTAACTATCACCAACACCTGTGGATTAACTATCACCAACACCTGTGGATTAACTATCACCAACACCTGTGGATTAACTATCACCAACAACTGTGGATTAACTATCACAAACACCTGTGGATTAACTATCACCAACACCTGTGGATAAACTATCACCAACAAGTGTGGATTAACTATCACCAACAAGTGTGGATTAACTATCACCAAAACCTGTGGATTAACTATCACCAACACCTGTGGATTAACTATCACCAACAAGTGTGGATTAACTATCACCAACAAGTGTGGATTAACTATCACCAACAAGTGTGGATTAACTATCACCAACAAGTGTGGATTACCTCCCAAAAGTGTTAATTAACTCACACAAACACGATGTGGATCACAGTGATCATAGTCACAGTGATCATAGTCACAGTGATCATAGTCACAGTGATTATAGTCACAGTGATCATAGTCACAGTGATCATAGTCACAGTGATTATAGTCACAGTGATCATAGTCACAGTGATCATAGTCACAGTGATCATAGTCACAGTGATCATAGTCACAGTGATCATAGTCACAGTGATCATACTCACAGTGATCATAGTCACAGTGATCATAGTCACAGTGATCAATTCAAAGTGATCATAGTCACAGTGATCATAGTCACAGTGATCATAATCACAGTGATCATAGTCACAGTGATCATAGTCACAGATATCATAATCACAGTGATCATAGTCACAGTGATCATAGTCACAGTGATCATAGTCACAGTGATCATAGTCACAGTGATCATAGTCACAGTGATCATAGTCAGTGATCACAGTCACAGAGATCAAAGTCACAGTGATCATAGTCACAGATATCATAATCACAGTGATCATAGTCACAGTGATCATAGTCACAGTGATCATAGTCACAGTGATCATAATCACAGTGATCATAGTCACAGTGATCATAGTCAGTGATCACAGTCACAGAGATCAAAGTCACAGTGATCATAGTCACAGATATCATAATCACAGTGATCATAGTCACAGATATCATAATCACAGTGATCATAGTCACAGTGATCATAGTCAGTGATCAAAGTCACAGTGATCATAGTCACAGATATCATAATCACAGTGATCATAGTCACAGTGATCATAGTCAGTGATCTAAGTCACATTGATCATAGTCACAGTGATCATAGTCAGTGATCAAAGTCACAGTGATCATAGTCACAGTGATCATAGTGATCAAAGTCACAGTGATCAAAGTCACAGTGATCATAGTCACAGTGATCATAGTCACAGTGATCATAGTCACAGTGATCAAAGTCACAGTGATCATAGTCACAGTGATCATAGTCACAGTGATCAAAGTCACAGTGATCATAGTC
>WNWK01021365.1:0-34209 GCA_009830355.1 Cherax destructor
CAGCTGCCCCTCCTTCCTCCCTGGTGTATTGGAGATAGGTATCAGCCAAGGTAGATGTACATGTGTAGTCCCACACCACCTGCTTGCCGTCTGTCCAGGCTTGGAGGGTGATACCATCTGGACGTTTTCGGCTGCTGCCATCAGATCTGCATAGTTGGGGTGGCTTCCTTACGCTGCAATCCAGCTGTTGTGAGGCTCCTCTTGATATATATATATATATATATATATATATATATATATATATATATATATATATATATATATATATATATATATATATATATATATATATTCCAATGTAAATTGATTTGTTTATATATATTCAGTTACTGGTAAGTCAAGATATTATAACTGTTAAAGAATTTGTTATGATCTTGATTGTTTTACATGATGTGATGGTAGGATTGTTGGTGTCTTTTTTCTGTTTAATAAATATGCAAGATTTCAGATGCGTGTGGCTACTTCTGTTTACACTTAGGTCACACTACACATACATGTACAAGCATATATATATATACGCATCCCTCTGGGGTTTCTTCTGTTTTCTTACGTCCTTGTTCTTGTTTATTTTCACTTATCTACATGAGGAAGTGGAACAGAATTCTTCCTCCGTAAGCCATGCGTGTCGTAAGAGGCGACTAAAATGCCGGGAGCAAGGGTCTAGTAACCACTTCTCGTGTATATATCCCTAAATTTCAAAAGAGAAACTTTCGTTTTTCTTTTTGGGCCGCCCCGCCTCGGTGGGATACGGCCGGTGCTTTAAATGAAGAAAATAAAAAGTAAACTCTCAGTATGGTATAAACCTTGATAATAGATACCGAAAAATTGGTTTAGAAAAACACGTAAGCAAACACGAGGACATATTTAAATATGTCCTCGTGTTTGCTTACGTGTTTTTCTAAACTAAACTCTCAGTGTAAGTACTCTGTGAGACCTAGAAGTGTGTATGTCACGTGCTATAATTCAGCAGGACTCTGAACTTATTAGAGACAAATAAGAATGTTCTCTGCGGGTGAGAGTGTTCTCTGCGGGTGAGAGTGTTCTCTGCGGGTGAGAGTGTTCTCTGCGGGTGAGAGTGTTCTCTGCTGGTTAGAGTGTTCTCTGCGGGTGAGACTGTTCTCTGAATGTGAGACTGTTCTCTGCGGGTGAGACTGTTCTCTGAGGGTGAGAGTGTTCTCTGAGGGTGAGACTGTTCTCTGCGGGTGAGAGTGTTCTCTGCTGGTGAGACTGTTCTCTGAGGGTGAGACTGTTCTCTGAGGGTGAGAGTGTTCTCTGAGGGTGAGAGTGTTCTCTGAGGGTGAAAGTGTTCTCTGCCGGTGAGACTGTTCTCTGAGGGTGAGAGTGTTCTCTGAGGGTGAGAGTGTTCTCTGAGGGTGAGAGTGTTCTCTGCCGGTGAGACTGTTCTCTGAGGGTGAGAGTGTTCTCTGCCGGTGAGACTGTTCTCTGAGGGTGAGAGTGTTCTCTGAGGGTGAGAGTGTTCTCTGAGGGTGAGAGTGTTCTCTGAGGGTGGGAGTGTTCTCTGAGGGTGAGAGTGTTCTCTGAGGGTGAGAGTGTTCTCTGCCAGTGAGAGTGTTCTCTGAGGGTGAGAGTGTTCTCTGAGGGTGAGAGTGTTCTCTGCCGGTGAGACTGTTCTCTGAGGGTGAGAGTGTTCTCTGCGGGTGAGAGTGTTCTCTGAGAGTGAGAGTGTTCTCTGCCGGTGAGAGTGTTCTCCTCTTGTGAGAGTGTTCTCTGAGGGTGAGAGTGTTCTCTGCTGGTGAGAGTGTTCTCTGCTGGTGAGAGTGTTCTCTGCAGTCAGTTTGGAGTGTGTTCAGTGGTAACAGATGTGCGTTAACTATTGGTGTGATGATGTAGTTGATGGTGGCAGGTGCTTCAGTGTTTGGTGTGATGATGTAGTTGATGGTGGCAGGTGCTTCAGTGTTTGGTGTGATGATGTAGTTGATGGTGGCAGGTGCTTCAGTGTTTGGTGTGATGATGTAGTTGATGGTGGCAGGTGCTTCAGTGTTTAGGTGATGATGTAGTTGATGGTGGCAGGTGCTTCAGTGTTTGGTGTGATGATGTAGTTGATGGTGGCAGGTGCTTCAGTGTTTGGTGTGATGATGTAGTTGATGGTGGCAGGTGCTTCAGTGTTTGGTGTGATGATGTAGTTGATGGTGGCAGGTGCTTCAGTGTTTGGTGTGATGATGTAGTTGAGGTGGCAGGTGCTTCAGTGTTTGGTGTGATGATGTAGTTGAGGTGGCAGGTGCTTCAGTGTTTGGTGTGATGATGTAGTTGAGGTGGCAGGTGCTTCAGTGTTTGGTGTGATGATGTAGTTGATGGTGGCAGGTGCTTCAGTGTTAAGTGTGATGATGTAATTGAGGTGGCAGGTGCTTCAGTGTTTGGTGTGATGATGTAGTTGAGGTGGCAGGTGCTTCAGTGTTTGGTGTGATGATGTAGTTGAGGTGGCAGGTGCTTCAGTGTTTGGTGTGATGATGTAGTTGATGGTGGCAGATGCTTCAGTGTTTGGTGTGATGATGTAGTTGAGGTGGCAGGTGCTTCAGTGTTTGGTGTGATGATGTAGTTGAGGTGGCAGGTGCTTCAGTGTTTGGTGTGATGATGTAGTTTAGGTGGAGGTGCTTCAGTGTTTGGTGTGATGATGTAGTTGAGGTGGCAGGTGCTTCCAGTGTTTGGTGGATGATGTAGTTGAGGTGGCAGGTGCTTCAGTGTTTGGTGTGATGATGTAGTTGAGGTGGCAGGTGCTTCAGTGTTTGGTGTGATGATGTAGTTGAGGTGGCAGGTGCTTCAGTGTTTGGTGTGATGATGTAGTTGATGGTGGCAGTTGCTTCAGTGTTTGGTTTGATGATGTAGTTGATGGTGGCAGGTGCTTCAGTGTTTGGTGTGATGATGTAGTTGATGGTGGCAGGTGCTTCAGTGTTTGGTGTGATGATGTAGTTGATGGTGGCAGGTGCTTCAGTGTTTGGTGTGATGATGTAGTTGATGGTGGCAGGTGCTTCAGTGTTTGGTGTGATGATGTAGTTGAGGTGGCAGGTGCTTCAGTGTTTGGTGTGATGATGTAGTTGAGGTGGCAGGTGCTTCAGTGTTTGGTGATGATGTAGTTGAGGTGGCAGGTGCTTCAGTGTTTGGTGTGATGATGTAGTTGATGGTGGCAGGTGCTTCAGTGTTTGGTGTGATGATGTAGTTGAGGTGGCAGGTGCTTCAGTGTTTGGTGTGATGATGTAGTTGAGGTGGCAGGTGCTTCAGTGTTTGGTGTGATGATGTAGTTGAGGTGGCAGGTGCTTCAGTGTTTGGTGTGATGATGTAGTTGATGGTGGCAGGTGCTTCAGTGTTTGGTGTGATGATGTAGTTGAGGTGGCAGGTGCTTCAGTGTTTGGTGTGATGATGTAGTTGATGGTGGCAGGTGCTTCAGTGTTTGGTGTGATGATGTAGTCGATGGTGGCAGGTGCTTCAGTGTTTGGTGTGATGATGTAGTTGAGGTGGCAGGTGCTTCAGTGTTTGGGTGATGATGTAGTTGATGGTGGCAGGTGCTTCAGTGTTTGGTGTGATGATGTAGTTGATGGTGGCAGGTGCTTCAGTGTTTGGTGATGATGTAGTTGAGGTGGCAGGTGCTTCAGTGTTGGTGTGATGATGTAGTTGATGGTGGCAGGTGCTTCAGTGTTTGGTGTGATGATGTAGTTGATGGTGGCAGGTGCTTCAGTGTTTGGTGTGATGATGTAGTTGATGGTGGCAGGTGCTTCAGTGTTTGGTGTGATGATGTAGTTGATGGTGGCAGGTGCTTCAGTGTTTGGTGTGATGATGTAGTTGATGGTGGCAGGTGCTTCACGGTGTTATTCTCTGGTAACATCTTGACCACTTGACCAAACTTTCAAAGGTGTAATTGTCGCTGGGTCGTGGTAGGTAGAGCACCTCACAGGTTCTGAACCACTGCCCATACTCTCTATACCACCACCCACTTATGTTCACACCCAGAACCACTGCCCACACTCTCCACCACCCACACCCATGTTCACACCCTGAACCACTGCCCTCACTCCCAGGTACTCATCACTACTCACATTTTCATTAATATTGCATAAGATAGTGACACGTTGATGAATCAGCCACATGTACAATACTTGGGTATTTTACTCGTGCACAACAGAGACAGTGCAAGAAATAGGGCTGAGGTGATCAGTCCCCCAGCCTTGATAGCTGCTTAGTCTCTTAAGCCTAAATCATAATAATGTAGCTCTACCTTGTATACTAGAGCAGATATATGGTGTAGCAGCTGGAGGTGACTTCACATGTGAGCGTGGCCCTCTAGTGGAAGTATATCATGCTAAATATATTTTTTAGCAAAGAACATAAAGGGTTGCCATGTACCCAGACAACATGGTGTTGCTATGTCACACAAACATCATATTAATAACATTCATTAGCACCATGTTCAGTAATAAGATACTGTACATGAACAACACTTGGGTATCTTTTTTGGCTGAAATGTATCACCCATAAAAGTCATTTTCAGTTGAATACAAGGGAATATAACTCTAGAGAGAGTAGTCTCCACTGGTTTGTAAATAGAGTAGCCGATGAATGGAACTGTTTGCCTGGTAAGGTTATTGAAAAAAAACATAAGCAGTATAATGTGATCCTTTATTGACTACGTTTCACCCACACATTGGGCTTTATCAAGTCACAAACAGATCTACCTGGGTGAAAGGTGAGTACATATGATGGAGTCAGGTGGAGAATGCTGGGTCAGGTGGAGAATGCTGGGTCAGGTGGAGAATGCTGGGTCAGGTGGAGAATGCTGGGTCAGGTGGAGAATGCTGGGTCAGGTGGAGAATGCTGGGTCAGGTGGAGAATGCTGGGTCAGGTGGAGAATGATGGATCAGGTGGAGAATGCTGCATGTGACAATCTTCCGAGAAGGGTGATAGAGTCTAGGAACTTGGGTAGCTGATAGGGACTGGTAGCAGACGAGGGCATAGTCACTGGTAGGCGGGATTACCCAGTGGATGTAGGTCATACCCAAGGGATGGGTTAGTGGTATTTGTAGAAGTCGTGAAGAAGGTTATGTAGATGTCCTCAGAACCAAGATTCCATGATGTTGCAGTGTCTGACAAATTGTTCATGAGTGGTATACAATACCAACAAGATGAGAACTAGACACATGTGCAACAAGATGAGAACTAGACACATGTGCAACATCTGGGTATCTGACGTCGAGGAGCACTTCCAGTTTCGTGAGTGCTGAAAAAAAAAACAAATTTCCTCTAAATTTAAGCTAATGATTCATCCTGCCAAGCAAATGATCCTGAAACACGAAATGGATGCTATTTCTCCTTATTTGGAGGAAGAAGGCCGTTCAAGTTACCTTGATCCAGTAAGGTTTAACCTTCATCCAGAGCAGAACACTGGTTCCAATACGTGAATCAAAATGACTTGACTCATTGTTTAGAGAGTGTGTACATGTCTGAAACCCTGGAGCAAGGAGATCGGTCTCACTACCTGGATTTATAATATAATAATCCAACTTCCAGGAGCTTGATGACAACTCCCACAATATGGAGTTAGAGAGCTTTTTCAGTAACTTGGAACCAGCCGATTTTTCTCCATATGATGATAAATTAGACACATATGCAACACTTAGGTATCTTTATTGTGGAAACGTTCTCCATATGTAGGTCCAGGACACTGGTTCCAATATTTGTATGCAGAGAACTCTTCTCATTATTTGGAATGTGAAGACTTATCCCAATACCTGCAACAAGGACACTTTTCTCATTACATGGAGGCAGAAGATACGTCCGTCTGCCTGGAACCTGATACCATCTCACACTAACTGGAGCCTCTTGATGCTTCCCTGTACCTGGAGCCTTTAGACACCTACCATTACTTGGAGTTTTGATATCTTCCACTACTTGGATCCATTTGACATCTTCCACTACTTGGAGATTGATGTCACCTACTACTGCTTGGAACTCAATGTTATGTTCCTCTACTTAAAGCTTGATGTCACAACTGCTTAGGGCTCCACATCACCTTCCAGTACTTTGAGATTGCTGTTAATTTCCACTATTTGGAGATGGATGTCGCCTTTCACTACTTGGACCTCGATGTCAACGTTTCCTACTTGGAGCGTAATGTCACCTTCCAAAACCTAGAGATTGACGATACCTTCGAAATCTTGGAACTTGATGATACCGCCCACTTCCTAGACCCAGAAGACTCCATCTACCTTCTGAAACCAGAGGACTGGTTCCACCTGCAGGCAGAAGACTCTTCCCAGTACCTTCAGCAAGTCATGTCTCAATACCTGGAGGAGGAGGAGTGGTTTAGTAGCTTGGAACCTGCTGTGATTTCTCCTTCTCTGGACCCAGAAACTTGGTCTTTATACTTGGATCTAGAGAACGGGTCCCATTGCTTGGAGAAAGAGGACTTTTCAAAATTGCAGATTCAGCGAAGCAGTAATAAACCATCAAAATCTTCATATATTTCTAAACTAATTAACAAACCCTAACAAAATGGATGATTATTGTAACTATCCACCTAATTCCAGTGTCGAATGCACCTTCGCATTTCTTATATATTAATTTTATTATGAATCATTATTTTTGGTTATTCAATAAATAATAAAATATGATGAGTTTCTTTAACTGTGACCAGTAATAATGTTGGTAGAATTAGCGAATATATGTTAGGTAAAAGAACACTTGTGAAACTTATGTAATATTTTATTATGGGAAAGTTTAGTGTACCAGAAGGTTATGAAAGGCGGTAGTTCATGAGACTGACATGTGAACAGCAGATGAAAAAGGAAGCATGTAAAGGAGGAGTTAATAAATGTACACATAAAGCAGATGAAGATGAGTACATGTAAATAAGGGAAGCATGGACAAAATATAAATTAAGAAATGAATGAATAAATAAGAGAAAAACGTAAACACGTGGAGAGCAAGAGAATGTAAACAAATGAGGGTGAGGGAGAGCGTAAGCAGAAGAATAAACAAACGAGGCCTAAAGAAGATAAAAACTAAAGTGAAGGTATTAATAAAGAATAATTAAAAGATGAAATGATAAGAGAATAACATAAATAAATGAAGGATTAACAAGGTGGATAATAAACATGTAAAAGCGTAAACAAGTCAATCACTGAATGATTAACTAAGGAAGAGGTTGAGGCAGCTAATGTGCCAACATCTCATAAACAAAATAAACAATGAGACGGTAACGAGCGCAAAAAATTATAGTAACACAAACAAGGGACACAGGAACCGCAACACAAGAACAGAGAACTTGGCAGTCACAACACTATCGAGGACTTTATACATTCAGTTGGTTTAAATTATGTTTGGTAAACTAACTCAACAATAACTAATGAGACGATTATTACAACTTTGTTTTGGCTTCCAGGAGTTTTATGAAGCCAATACGCACTAGGACAGAGTACCTATGTAGGGAACATGGCAAGGTGCAGGAAGTCAAAATCTAAGTGATGAAGTAGGCCTATATGTTTGTGTTAGTTTAGCACTGATGTTAGTATTAATAGTAATATTAGTAAAAGTTACTTCTATTTGCCAGATATGGCGGATTTGTCATTTTAAGTAGGATTCGTATTAATGTTACGGAGATAACATGACTGGGCAGGTCGAGACATGGGAGAGTCTCCTCACACCCATTACCCCGGTTGACCTTCAGTAAAATGGTACCTGGGAGATCGTTTTGGGTAGCATCCTGGGGAATGGTCAAGCACTACAATCTAACAAGCAACTCAAATCTCTCTCAAATGACCTAATGATGCACTGTCTGTGTCCAAAGTACACGACAGACGAATCGTGACAGCCGAAAGGCTAAACCTAAACCCTCCCCAGGTTTACCGACGCGTCTAGGCTCTTGTCTGGCTCCTTTATCACTAGGTAGCCGTCGTGTGTGTGAACTCCTACTTTACCTTTACTTTGGTCTTAGTGAGGATAGTGATGGATGTGCTGGCAGCTACACACATTCCAGTGGTACCTTGTGCGAGAGCTTTCAAGGCGTTCAATGTGCCTTGGCTTTTTTAAATGTGTGAACTGGAAAAGAAAATTTAGAAGTTTGAAATACCTTGTTAGTTGCTCAGATGTCATTTTATGTAACATATTGTTGGTAATTATGCTAATATTGATTTACTTTTAAACTAGGTGGGAATAAGTGCAATAAAATACTTTCATAACAAAAATGTCAGATTGTAATTCTGGTTACCCAAAGATTTGGTTTGATGTTCATTAATAACTAATATTTATTCTGGTTTCTACCCTCCACTACGTGTCGCTTCTCTCCTTCATGTTTTTAATTAATAGAATGATTCAAAACACAATTAATAAAAAAAACTCATTCTCTTTCACTCTCTTTACTCAATATCTATCTCTACACAACTATCTCTACACAACAATCTCTACACAACTATCTCTACACAACAATCTCTACACAACTATCTCTACACAACTATCTCTACACAACTATCTCTACACAACAATCTCTACACAACTATCTCTACACAACTATCTCTAAACAACTATCTCTACACAACAATCTCTACACAACTATCTCTACACAACAATCTCTACACAACTATCTCTACACAACTATCTCTACACAACTATCTCTACACAACTATCTCTACACAACTATTCAACTCTCTACACAACTATCTCTACACAACTATCTCTACACAACTATCTCTCAAACAACTCAACTATCTCTACACAACTATCTCTACACAACTATCTCTACACAACTATCTCTACACAACAATCTCTACACAACTATCTCTACACAACAATCTCTACACAACTATCTCTACACAACTATCTCTACACAACTATCTCTACACAACTATCTCTACACAACTATCTCTACACAACTATCTCTACACAACTATCTCTACACAACTATCTCTACACAACTATCTCTACACAACTATCTCTACACAACTATCTCTACACAACTATCTCTACACAACTATCTCTACACAACATCTCTACACAACTATCTCTACACAACTATCTCTACACAACTATCTCTACACAACTATCTCTACACAACTATCTCTACACAACTATCTCTACACAACTATCTCTACACAACTATCTCTACACAACTATCTCTACACAACTATCTCTACACAACTATCTCTACACAACTATCTCTACACAACTATCTCTACACAACTATCTCTACACAACTATCTCTACACAACTATCTCTACACAACTATCTCTACACAACTATCTCTACACAACTATCTCTACACAACTATCTCTACACAACTATCTCTACACAACTATCTCTACACAACTATCTCTACACAACTATCTCTACACAACTATCTCTACACAACTATCTCTACACAACTATCTCTACACAACTATCTCTACACAACTATCTCTACACAACTATCTCTACACAACTATCTCTACACAACTATCTCTACACAACATCTCTACACAACTATCTCTACACAACATCTCTACACAACTATCTCTACACAACTATCTCTACACAACTATCTCTACACAACTATCTCTACACAACTATCTCTACACAACTATCTCTACACAACTATCTCTACACAACTATCTCTACACAACTATCTCCTACACAACTATCTCTACACAACTATCTCTACACAACTATCTCTACACAACTATCTCTACACAACTATCTCTACACAACTATCTCTACACAACATCTCTACACAACTATCTCTACACAACATCTCTACACAACTATCTCTACACAACTATCTCTACACAACTATCTCTACACAACTATCTCTACACAACTATCTCTACACAACTATCTCTACACAACTATCTCTACACAACTATCTCTACACAACTATCTCTACAACTATCTCTACACAACTATCTCTACACAACAATCTCTACACAACTATCTCTACACAACTATCTCTACACAACTATCTCTACACAACTATCTCTACACAACTATCTCTACACAACTATCTCTACACAACTATCTCTACATAACTATCTCTACACAACTATCTCTACACAACTATCTCTACACAACTATCTCTACACAACTATCTCTACACAACTATCTCTACACAACTATCTCTACACAATATCTCTACACAACTATCTCTACACAACTATCTCTACACAACATCTCTACACAACTATCTCTACACAACATCTCTACACAACTATCTCACACAACTATCTCTACACAACTATCTCTACACAACTATCTCTACACAACTATCTCTACACAACATCTCTACACAACTATCTCTACACAACTATCTCTACACAACTATCTCTACACAACTATCTCTACACAACTATCTCTACACAACTATCTCTACATAACTATCTCTACACAACTATCTCTACACAACAATCTCTACACAACTATCTCTACACAACTATCTCTACACAACTATCTCTACACAACTATCTCAGAGAAATATAAGCAGAATGTGATGCAGACTTCCGTGTCTGCCACTGATGAATGTGACGCAGACTTCCGTGTCTGCCACTGATGAATGTGATGCAGACTTCCGTGTCTGCCACTGATGAATGTGACTCAAACTTCCGTGTCTGCCACTGATGAATGTGACGCAGACTTCCTTGTCTGCCACTGATGAATGTGATGCAGACTTCCGTGTCTGCCACTGATGAATGTGACGCAGACTTACGTTTCTGCCACTGATGAATGTGACGCAGACTTCCGTGTCTGCCACTGATGAATGTGACGCAGACTTCCGTGTCTGCCACTGATGAATGTGATGCAGACTTCCGTGTCTGCCACTGATGAATGTGACGCAGACTTCCGTGTCTGCCACTGATGAATGTGACGCAGACTTCCGTGTCTGCCACTGATGAATGTGACGCAGACTTCCGTGTCTGCCACTGATGAATGTGACGCAGACTTCCGTGTCTGCCACTGATGAATGTGACGCAGACTTCCGTGTCTGCCACTGATGAAAGGAATCCTGACATCAAACACTTCCTCATTTTTAACTAATTAATATCTTACAGCTTAGAGGTTCCTGACAGCTAATTAAACAACGATGTATTGCTCACTCAGTGGTCACTAAAGTGATTATTAGTTTAGAGCCTCTGTCAGGGCTGTTGAGGATTATCAGACCCGCTACCACACAATAATCAATACAATATACATCAGAGGCTGTATATCGTCAGGCAGGTTATACTAACATGGAGATGGTAATATTGCTAGAATTACCGACAATATGTTAAGTAAAAGGACACAAATGCAACTAATGTGACATTTTATTGTGGCAACGTTTCGCTCTCCAGGAGCTTTGTCAAGCCGTTACAAACAATACATGAACACACAGGGTATATATATGCTCAGAGTGAGGTGTAATACTAGTGGTGGTAGAAGTAGTAGTGATATAAGTTGTAGTAGTAGTAGTAATACAATAAGGTAGAACAATCAACTTGCACATGAGGAAAAGGTGATAAAAGCAATTACTTGGGTGGTATAAAAATAGGTTAGACAATATTTATGTTGGAGGTTGGAACAGAGAAGGCCTGTAGCAGTGCTCAACATCTGCAATGTGCTTGTGTGGTATTAGCAGGAGAGACTATGTGATGGTAGGGTTTACTGTTTTCAGAAGGATTCTTGCTAAGACTTCAGAGTTTTCAGGAGGATTCTTGCTAAGACTTCAGAGATCGTAAAGCTGTCTTTGTTTTGTTTAATTGTGTTAGAAACAGCTATAAGTGCTGATTCAAGGCACTTGCGTCTGCGTAAATTAGTTTCTTTGATTGCTAATCGGGCGTCTTTGAATTTCATGAGATGATTGTTGGAATTTCGGTGTTGTACGCAGGCGTTGTTCAGGTTATCGTTCCTACATGCATTAATGTGTTCATTGAGGCGTGTTTCGAGGTTTCTTGCTGTTTCTCCTACATAAATTCTGTCACAGCCTCCACAGGGTATAGTGTAGACCCATGCGTTGACTGGTTCAAGGTGCTTGGATTTTGTCCTGGTTAGATCCTTTATAGAAGTGCTGGAAGCGATGGCGACTCTAGTGTTAGCACGAACACCACTCCTAACAAAGTTATAATTCTTCCCAACAGCCAGATTGCATCGAACATTTCTAAAGTACTAGCACAAGCTAACACCAGAGTCGCCATCGCTTCCAGCACTTCTATAAAGGATCTAACCAGGACAAAATCCAAGCACCATGAGCCAGTCGACGCAGGGGTTTACACTATACCAGGTAATACCCTGTGGAGGCTGCGACAGGATTTATGTAGATGAATGGTTCAAAGAACCGACAAGTTTTTAAATTAGACACATATGCAACACTTGGATATCTTTATTCAGGTATCTTTATTGAGATCTTGATACAAACGGATTCTTCAACACTTGTCCAACCTTAGGACGAAGACCTACTTCGACTAGTGGATGGTACCACTATGACCCCGCCTCCTCCTGCTTCACCTCACCTGTCTACAGTATATAAGAAACTTTTACTTAACATATTGTCGGTAATTCTACCAATATGTAGTACACTTGTACTGCATTGTAAGCTGCAGTATACTTGTACTGTATAGTAAGGTGTAGTACACTTGTACTGTAAGCTGTAGTACACTTGTACTGTAAACTGTAGTACACTTGTATTGTACTGTAAGCTGTAGCTCACTTGTACTGTTTTGTAAGCTGTAGTACACTTGTACTGTAAGCTATAGTACACTTGGATTGTATTGTAAGCTGTAGTACACTTGTACTGTAAGCTGTAGTACACTTGTACTGTAAGTTGTAGTACACTTGTACTGTAAACTGTAGTACACTTGTATTGTACTGTAAGCTGTAGTTCACTTGTACTCTTTTGTAAACTATAGTACACTTATACTACATTGTAAGCTGCAGTGTACTTGTACTGTATAGAAAGCTGTAGTACATTTGGCTTGTATTGTAAGCTGTAGTACACTTGTACTGTATTGTAAGCTTCAGTACACTTGGATTGTATTGTAAGCTATAGTACACTTGTATTGTAAACTGCAGTTCACTTGGGTTGTATTGAAAGCTGTAGTACACTTATAATGTAAGCTGTAGTACACTTGAACTGTAAGCTGTAGTACACTTGTATTGTATTGTAAGCTGTAGTTCACTTGAACTGTATTGTAAGCTGCAATACACTTAGATTGGATTGTAAGTTGTAGTACACGTGGTTTGTAAGCTGTAGCACACTTGAAATGTAAGCTGTTGTACACTTGTATTGTACTGTAAGCTGTAGTACACTTGTATTGTATTGTAAACTGTAGTATACACTTGTAATGTAAACTGTAGAAGATTTGTATTGTAAGCTAGTACACTTGTACTGTATTGTAAGCTGTAGTACACTTGTACTGTATTGTAAGCTGTAGTACACTTGTACTGTATTGTAAGCTGTAGTACACTTGTACTGTATTGTAAGCTGTAGTACACTTGTACTGTATTGTAAGCTGTAGTACACTTGTACTGTATTGTAAGCTGTAGTACACTTGTACTGTATTGTAAGCTGTAGTACACTTGTACTGTATTGTAAGTTGTAGTACACTTGTACTGTATTGTAATTGTAGTACACTTGTACTGTATTGTAATCTGTAGTACACTTGTATAATAAGTTGTAGTCCTCGCAACAATCTAGGATTGTTGCGAGGATTTATCAACTAGGATTGTTGCGAGGATTACATATATCATCTAGGATTGTTGCGAGGATTACATTTATCATCTAGGATTGTTGCGAGGATTACATTTACTAACTAAGTCAGCAGGTTGGATAATATCATGTCAGGTAATGGGAACAATCCCATTATCTGTCTTAGTGGTGGTGGAAATGACATCGGGAAGGACAGGAGACAGGAGCTGCTGAAAAACCAGTACTTGCCTATGTCCTTTCTAAATCTAAATTTATCTAACTTAAATCCATTATTTCTGGTTCTTACCTGGTTCGACACCCTCATTACTTTATTTATATCCCCTTTGTTTATGCCCATCATCCACTTGTACACCTCGATGATATCTCCCCTCATTCTACGTCTCTCCAGAGAGTGGAGATTCAAGGCTCTAAGTCTATCTTCATACGGAAGATTCCTTATACAGTGAATCATTTTAGTCATTCTTCTCTGTGGTGTTGTTGGTGACGCTGGTGTTGCTGATGTTACTGTTCCTCTTCGTGCTGCTGCTCTTATTTCTGTTGCTTCTAGTACTGCTACAGCAGCAGCCTCTGCTACAGCAGCAGCCTCTGCTACAGCAGCAGCCTGTGCTGAGTGAACCAGAATGCTGGTAATGTTATCAACAAATACTCAGGTCTCAGTTATACTGCAGTAAAGCTGCAGTTATCACTGTCAGCAGTTATCACTGTCAGCAGTTATCACTGTCAGCAGTTATCACTGTCAGCAGTTATCACTGCCAGCAGTTATCACTGCCAGCAGTTATCACTGCCAGCAGTTATCACTGCCAGCAGTGTAACTGTGGTCCACCCATCAAGTGCTTTTAATTACTTCTGGTAAATCAAGAGACAGAAAAGGCTCCGAAACATGTTATAAAAAGTAGTTTTTTTGGCCGAATTTTATTGTGCCTTGTTTAATTATTTTTGTATGATTTATTTTGTATAAAAAGTCACATACAGTACTTACAAGTAGTGAAGTGTTAGGACTGAAGTCTGAATGCTGACTCAGTGTAGTGAAGTGTTAGACTGAAGTCTGAATGCTGACTCAGTGTTGTGAAGTGTTAGGACTGAAGTCTGAATGCTGACTCAGTGTTGTGAAGTGTTAGGACTGAAGCCTGAATGCTGACTCAGTGTTGTGAAGTGTTAAGACTGAAGCCTGAATGCTGACTCAGTGTTGTGAAGTGTTAAGACTGAAGTCTGAATGCTGACTCAGTGTTGTGAAGTGTTTAGACTGAAGTCTGAATGCTGACTCAGTGTTGTGAAGTGTTAGGACTGAAGCCTGAATGCTGACTCAGTGTTGTGAAGTGTTAGGACTGAAGTCTGAATGCTGACTCAGTGTTGTGAAGTGTTAGGACTGAAGCCTGAATGCTGACTCAGTGTTGTGAGAATTTTTTGTTATTATTGACCAAAAGAATTACTCTCACTCATATATATTGTTCACTGCTATTACTCCCTTCCTGCCTACCTACACCCTTTCTTACTTCTCCCTTCCTGTCTACCTACACCCTTTCTTACTTCTCCCTTCCTGTCTACCTACTCCCTTTCTTACTTCTCCCTTCCTGTCTACCTACACCATTTCTTACTTCCCTCTTCTTTGTCTACATAAGAACATAAGAAAGAAGGAACACAGCAGCAGGCCTACTGGCCCATGCGAGGCAGGTCCAAGTTCCCTACCGGTTTAAGCTAATGCCCTAACCTAGTCAGGTCAGGTCACATTCACTTAAGGGAGGAGCACGGCATCTGACCTAGTAGCACAAGCTAGTCAGGTCCAACTCACACCCACCCGCACCCACTCATGTATTTATCTAACCATTGTCACCAATAACACCACCAGCGTCACCAACAACACCACCAGCGTCACCAGTAACACCACCAGCGTCACCAACAACACCACCAGCGTCACCAACAACACCACCACCATCACCAAAGAGAGTTGCTCCTCTTCCTTGGAACAAGGTTGTCTTCCGCCTCTTCAAAACACTAATACAATAAATGTGTTATGTTGCAGCTACAAATTTCGTAACATAAATAATGAAAATTAAAACTTTGTCTTGAAAATCAAGAAAATAACAATGACAAGAAAATTACTGAGTGATGAACATAATATCTAAAACTAATTATAATTTTCCGTTAAACTTAACTAACCTAGTCTGGGTTTTTCCTTCTTCGTTGTTTACTGAGACAGTTTTCTTGACAAATGTCTGCTGTTCAGTGAAGACCAGGCAGAACAAATGTCTGCTGTTCAGTGAAGACCAGGCAGAACAAATGTCTGCTGAGCAGTGAAGACCAGGCAGAACAAATGTCTGCTGTTCAGTGAAGACCAGGCAGAACAAATGTCTGCTGAGCAGTGAAGACCAAGCAGAGAAAATATATTCCTGTGCAGTCAGTCAGTGAGTCGAGGTCAGTTGTTTGACTGGCCAAGCTTGAGTGTGTATAAACCAGTCGAGTCAGTCATTGATATCAGGTTTCAGAGAAACGTTTCTGCTACTGAAGTTTTTCTCTATTTCCGCACACTGTTTTATATGAGTAGGCTCCATGTTTAGTACGACCATCAGTCCCTCACTCACTGTTTTATATGAGTAGGCTCCATGTTTAGTACGACCATCAGTCCCTCACACACTGTTTTATAAGAGTAGGCTCCATGTTTAGTACGAACATCAGTCCCTCACTCACTGTTTTATATGAGTAGGCTCCATGTTTAGTACAAACATCAGTCCCTCACTCACTGTTTTATAAGAGTAGGCTCCATGTTTAGTACGAACATCAGTCGCTCGCACACTGTTTTATAAGAGTAGGCTCCATGTTTAGTACGAACATCAGTCCCTCACTCACTGTTTTATAAGAGTAGGCTCCATGTTTAGTACAAACATCAGTCGCTCGCACACTGTTTTATAAGAGTAGGCTCCATGTTTAGTACGAACATCAGTCCCTCACTCACTGTTTGATAAGAGTAGGCTCCATGTTTAGTACAAACATCAGTCGCTCGCACACTGTTTTATAAGAGTAGGCTCCATGTTTAGTACGAACATCAGTCCCTCAATCACTGTTTGATAAGAGTAGGCTCCATGTTTAGTACGAACATCAGTCCCTCACTCTCTGTTTTATATGGGTAGGCTCCATGTTTAGTACGAACATCAGTCCCTCACTCACTATTTTATATGAGTAGGATCCATGTTTAGTACGAACATCAGTCCCTCACTCACTGTTTTATAAGAGTAGGCTCCATGTTTAGTACGAACATCAGTCCCTCACTCACTGTTTGATAAGAGTAGGCTCCATGTTTAGTATGAACATCAGTCCCTCACTCTCTGTTTTATAAGGGTAGGCTCCATGTTTAGTACGAACATCAGTCCCTCACTCACTGTTTTATAAGAGTAGGCTCCATGTTTAGTACGAACATCAGTCCCTCACTCACTGTTTTATAAGAGTAGGCTCCATGTTTAGTATGAATATCAGTCCCTCACTCACTGTTTTATAAGAGTAGGCTCCATGTTTATTCCGGACATCAGTCCCTCACAGCCAGACAACCTGCACTCACATAAATGATTCACAAAACCACAAGATGATAACTGAGACACTTGTGCAATATTTGGGAATCTTCATTGTCGAAATGTTTCACCAAGCAGCGTCCTCTTCAGTCCACTACAGAGGAGAACGGTAGCAGATGATGAGGAGTGTGATGTCAATAGTCCCTCAGCCTCGAGTCGATGTGTTCAGACTATCAATTTTGGTCAAGATTGATGGACTGAACACATCAAGTCGAGGCTGAGGGTCTCGTCACCTCAAGTTCATCCTGTTTTGTTACCGTTCTTCTCTGTGTTGAACTGAAGCCGCTACCTGGCGAAACGTTTCGACAGTAAAGATTCACAAAACTTGTCTAAGTGTCTCAATTTTCAACTTGCTTTTATGAGATAACATTGACGACTACGTTTTGTCCGTTCTTGGTCCTGACAATGATCCAGAACGATCCGAACTGGCTATTTATGAATTCTTCCAGCCATGGAAATTTTTCAGTTACCTTCGTTAGTGGAAGGCCTCTGTCAGATGACCTGAAGCTCCAGCTGCGGGTCATCATATGACCTACACCAATGTCAGGACATATTTGTCTTGTTTCCTGACAAATCTTTCCTAACCTAACATTCCTTAGTTTCTGATCCCCAGAAAGCTCAATGAGCTCTGACGAAAGGGCTTTCAATCTGCGTCTGGGATGAAAGAGGTCACTGTAAACAAAACTCTGAGAGCTCTCAGCTGCACATCAGTGGGTCATTCAAGAGAACTGTTTTCATGTTCTTAAAGCAGAGTTAATTCTGGCGTTGCCCTGCAATGTGAGCAGGAAACTGTGTGACTACTGGTGCAGTAGGTACCTTCCTGATGGTGCAGTATCTGTGTGTCAGTGGCACCGTCCTGCTGGTGCAGTAGGTCCCTTCCTGCTGGTGCAGTAGGTACCTTCCTGCTGGTGCAGTAGGTCCCTTCCTGCTGGTGCAGTAGGTCCCTTCCTGCTAGTGCAGTTTTAGTGTGTGTCAGTGGTACCTTAATGATGGTGCAGTATCAGTGTGTGTCAGTTGTAAAATCCAGATGGTACAGTAGTAGTGTGTGTGTCAGTGGTATTTTCCTGCTGGTGCAGTAGCAGTGTGTGTCAGTGATACCTTCCTGCTGGTGCAGTAGCAGTGAGTGTGTCAGTGATGCCTTCCTGCTGGTACAGTAGTAGTGTGTGTCAGTGGTACCTTCCTGCTGGTGCAGTAGCAGTGTGTGTGTTAGTGGTACCTTCCTGCTGGTGCATTAGTAGTGTGCGTGTCAGTGGTACCTTCCTGCTGGTGCAGTAGTAGTGTGTGTGTCAGTGGTACCTTCATGCTGGTACAGTAGTAGTGTGTGTCAGTAGTACCATCCTGCTGGTGCAGTAGCAGTGTGTGTGTCAGTGGTACCTTCGTGCTGGTGCAGAAGTAGTGTGTGTGTCAGTGGTATTTTCCTGCTGGTACAGTAGCAGTGTGTGTCAGTGGTACATTCCTGCTGGTGCAGTAGCAGTGTGTGTGTCAGTGGTACCTTCCTGCTGGTGCAGTAGTAGTGTGTGTGTCAGTGGTACCTTCCTGCTGGTGCAGTAGTAGTGTGTGTGTCAGTGGTACCTTCCTGCTGGTGCAGTAGTAGTGTGTGTCAGTGGTACCTTCCTGCTGGTGCAGTAACAGTGTGTGTGTCAGTGGTACCTTCCTGCTGGTGCAGTAGTAGTGTGTGTCAGTGGTACCTTCCTGCTGGTGCTAGCAGTTTGTGTCAGTGGTACCTTCCTGCTGGTGCAGTAGAGTTTAGTGTCAGTGGTACCTTCCTGCTGGTGCAGTAGCAGTGTATGTGTCAGTGGTACCTTCCTGCTGGTGCAGTAGTAGTGTGTGTGTCAGTGGTACCTTCCTGCTGGTGCAGTAGCAGTGTGAGTTTCAGTGGTACCTTCCTGCTGGTGCTGAAGCAGTGTGTCAGTGGTACCTTCCTGCTGGTGCAGTAGCAGTTTGTGTCAGTGGTACCTTCCTGCTGGTGCAGTAGCAGTGTATGTGTCAGTGGTACCTTCCTGCTGGTACCGTAGTAGTGTGTGTCAGTGGTACCTTCCTGCTGGTGCAGTAGTAGTGTGTGTGTCAGTGGTACCTTCCTGCTGGTGCAATACCAGTGTGATGTTTCAGTGGTACCTTCCTGCTGGTGCCGTAGCAGTTTGTGTCAGTGGTACCTTCCTGCTGGTGCAGTAGCAGTGTTGTTCAGTGGTACCTTCCTGCTGGTCCGAGTAGTGTGTCAGTGGTACCTTCCTGCGGTGCGTAGCAGTGTGTGTGTCAGTGGTACCTTCCTGCTGGTGAGTAGCAGTGGTGTCAGTGTACCTTCAGCTGGTACCGTAGTAGTGTGTCAGTGGTACCTTCTGCTGGTAGCAGTGTTTGTTTCAGTTGTACCTTCCTGCTCGAGCTGTAGCAGTGTGTGTCAGTGGTACCTTCCTGCTGGTGCAGTAGCAGTGTGTTGTCAGTGGTACCTTCCTGCTGGTGCAGTAGCAGTGTGTGTGTCAGTGGTACCTTCCTGCTGGTGCAGTAGCAGTGTGTGTGTCAGTGGTACCTTCCTGCTGGTGCAGTAGCAGTGTGTGTCAGTGGTACCTTCCTGCTGGTGCAGTAGTAGTGTGTGTCAGTGGTACCTTCCAGCTGGTGCAGTAACAGTGTGTGTGTCAGTGGTACCTTCCAGCTGGTGCAGTAACAGTGTGTGTGTCAGTGGTACCTTCCTGCTGGTGCAGTAGTGTGTTTCAGTGGTACCTTCCTGTGGTGCAGTAGCAGTGTGTGTCATGTCACCTTCCTGCTGACGTGGGTCATACTGTGCTCAGTAGCGTGTCTTTGCTGCTGACACTGCATGGTCATCGCTATGTCTGACACTGTGGATAGTGTGCTAGAGCCCTTGCTGATCACTCGCCACAGTGTCACAGCAGGAACCACTGCACTGCACAGTGTCAACAGCAAGGAACCACTGACACTGCAACAGTGTCAGCAGCAAGGAACCACTGCCACTGCCACAGTGTCAGCAGCAAGAAACCACTGCCACTGCCACAGTGTCAGCAGCAAGGAACCACTGCACTGCCACAGATTGTCAGCAGCAGGAACCACTGACACTGCAACAGTGTCAGCAGCAAGGAACCACTGCCACTGCCACAGTGTCAGCAGCAAGGAACCACTGACACTGCCACAGTGTCAGCAGCAAGGAACCACTGCCACTGCCACAGTGTCAGCAGCAAAGAACCACTGACACTGCCACAGTGTCAGCAGCAAGGAATCACTGACACTGCCACAGTGTCAGCAGCAAGGAACCACTGCCACTGCCACAGTTTCAGCAGCAAGGAACCACTGACACTGCCACAGTGTCAGCAGCAAGGAACCACTGCAACTGCCACAGTGTCAGCAGCAAGGAACCACTGACACTGCCACAGTGTCAGCAGCAAGAAACCACTGCCACTGCCACAGTGTCAGCAGCAAGGAACCACTGCCACTGCCACAGTGCTGTTTACTGGACATTGATGTTCTAGGTAAATCCTCATGTAGGCGAAACGTTGAACTACTGAAGGTAGTTTAACGTAGAGTTGATGATGTATAGCCACGTAGTTGAGTGAAGACGGTGAGTCCGGATGTAGGTGTACCATGTCTTAGCTTCGACTAAGCTAAATCTTGAGTCAAGCAACGTGTAAAATATACTTTTGTAGTTCATTGCTAGTGAGTCACATATTGATTCATGTCTCAAGTTTATACTCAGTGTCACGTTAACTGTTTCCCCATAGCAGTCTTTGATTTCTGGACGTTGCTTTCTGGACGTAGGTTTCTGGACGTTGCTTTCTGGATGTTGGCTTTTGGACGTTGCTTTCTGGACATTGGATTCTGGACGTTGCTTACTGGACGTAGGTTTCTGGACGTTGCTTTCTGGACGCTGGTTTCTGGACGCTGGTTTCTAGACGTCATGGTAAATTCATTTTTAAGTAATTCTTATTTAATGCCTTACAACAACAATTTCACTTTAATAATTCATCCTCTCGTGATGATTTCCATTAGTTTTCGCTCCACCAGCCTCAAAATAATGGAATGAACACTGGAAAAACGTTTAATACTTTTCACTTGTTATTATTTCCTCTTCCGTTGTCAGTGGGAAGGAAATTTAGTAAATAAGTAAGTTTATTCAGGTATACACACATGCGGTTACATAGATTATCATACATATCAGACATAGAGATGTAATGCACAGCACAGTGTCATCCTTGGCAGACGATACTAGGATCTGCATGAGACTGTCATCTATTGAGGACACGGTTAACCTCCAAGAAGATATAAACCAAGTTTTCCAATGGGCAACGGAAAACACTATGATGTTTAATGAAGACAAATTTCAACTACTCCATACCACGGGTGGGGTTCGAACCCACGGTCACAGAGTCTCAAAACTCCAGACCGTCGCGTAAACCACTGGGCCAGCTAGCTTCAATAAGATTCATCCAACTAGGTATATTTCTACACCATAGGAAGGTTAGCATAGGCATCACTGTGAACGCGGGTTCGAACCCCACCCATGGTATGGTTTGTTTGCAATCGTGTCATTACGATTTCGTGAGTCATTCAACTACTCCGTTATGGAAAACTGGAGGAGATAATAACTATAACTGAGTATACTACAAACTCTGATCATATAACAGAGCGAAAAATTGCTGTGAGGGACCTGGATCACAAGAGTGCCACGATCACAACTGCAAAGAAAATGATAGGATGGATAATGAGAACGTTCAAAACAAGAGATGCCAAGCCAATGATGATCCATTTCAAATCACTTGTTCTCTCTAGGCTGGACTACTGCTGTACATTAACATCTCTGTTCAAAGCAGGTGAAATTGCAGATCTAGAGAGTGTACAGAGAACCTTTACTGCACATATAAGTTCTATCAAACACCTCAACTACTGGGAACGCTTTGAAGCACTTGACTTGTACTCGCTGGAACGCAGGAGAGAGAGATATATCATAATCTACACTTTGAAAATCCTAGAAGGATTGGTTCCGAATCTGCACACAGAAATCACTCCCTTCGAAAGCAAAGCACTGGGCAGGCGGTGAAAAATACCCACAATGAAAAGTAGGGGCGCCATTGGTACACTAAGAGAAAACACCATAAGTGTCCGTGGCCCAAGACTGTTCAACAGCCTCCCATCATGCATAAGGGAAATTACCAATAGGCCCCTGGCTGCCTTCAAGAGGGAGCTGGACTGATACTTAAAGTCGGTGCCGGGTCAGATAGGCTGTGGTTCGTACGTTGGACTACGTGCGGCCAGCAGTAACAACATGGTTGATCAGGCCCTGATGTGGCCACCGGGAGGCCTGGTCGTGGACCGGCCCGCGGGGACGTTGAGCCCCGGAATACTATCCAGATAGACTCCAGGTAGTATATATGTAGAGAATTCTCCAGGATAACCCAAAAAGTCAGACAAAATGTCTTACTTCCACTGGGGTCCTTTGAAGTTCTATCTCTGTTGATTTTCTAGATAGTATTTGTTGGTCCCTGATTGATCAGTGGTTACATTCAGAAGCCCTGAAGTCTGTGCTGAGTACGGAAACCCTGAAGCATGTGTTCAGTACAGAACTCTGAAGCCTGCGTTGAGTGCAGAAGCCCTGAAGCATGTGTTGGGTACAGAAACCACGAAGCCTATATTGAGTGCAGAATCCCTGAAGCCTGTGTTGAGTAAAGAAGACCTGAAGCCTCAAGTACTTTCACACTTTTCAGTGCATAATCAGGAGCTATGCAATGTTGCAAGAGTAGCAACTGAAGAAATGTGGGGAAGAATTGTCAGAGTAGTGTAGCGTGGGGTGACACCAGTCACAGCTTCTCTCAGAGTAGTGTAGCGTGGGGTGACACCAGTCACAGCTTCTCTCAGAGTAGTGTAGTGTGGGGTGACACCAGTCACAGCTTCTCTCAGAGTAGTGTAGCGTGGGGTGACACCAGTCACAGCTTCTCTCAGAGTAGTGTAGTGTGGGGTGACACCAGTCACAGCTTCTCTCAGAGTAGTGTAGCGTGGGGTGACACCAGTCACAGCTTCTCTCAGAGTAGTGTAGCGTGGGGTGACACCAGTCACAGCTTCTCTCAGAGTATGAGAGGCACCGGCTAGGTGCCACCCACCCTCCCGGTGCCATCTCATGAGGGAAAGACCAGCGCCTCCAAGTTTACAGAAAGTGGGAAACAGATAAAATAGGAGATATAATAGCCAACCCTAAGGTTAGGTAAGGTTCGTTAGGAAACAGGACAAGTGTTTCCTGTCAAGTGTTTCTTAGTCAGATGATGACCCGCCATTGGAGCTTTTGGTCATCTGACCGAGGCCTTCCGCTGGCTTACCGGTCCACCCCTTTAAAAATTATGATCAGTTATAATAATTTCTCAGTTAAGCCAGCCCTAAGCTTCTTCTAATTGTTGAGAACAAGTCATGAGACATAAGATATAACGTTGCATTATTGGATAATATAATATGTGTTACCTTCTAACTAATAAAGGAAAAAAATGTCAGTTTAAAACCCGAACATCACGGGAGATTCTAGAATATTCCAGGGAATACTAGGAAGAATCTCATCATATATTCCTAAATACTGTCTACCAATATTCTCAGTATCGATTAATATGAATATTTTATTTGTGAATCTTCTATGATATTCCTATAATATCCCAATTAATAGCCTAAATTAGTTGCAGTCACCATGTTGCAGTCACCATGTTGCAGTCACCATGTTGCAGTCACTATGTTGCAGTCACCATGTTGCAGTCACAATGTTCCAGTCACCATGTTGCAGTCACCATTTTGCAGTCACTATGTTGCAGTCACCATGTTCCAGTCACCATGTCGCAGTCACCATGTCGCAGTCACCATGTTGCAGTCACCATGTTACAGTCACCATGTCGCAGTCACAATGTCGCAGTCACCATGTTCAGTCACCATGTTGAAGTCACCATGCTGTAGTCACCATGTTGCAGTCACCATGTTGCAGTCACCATGTTGCAGTCACCATGTTACAGTCACCATGTCGAAGTCACCAGGTTGCAGTCACCATGCTGTAGTCACCATGTTGCAGTCACCATGTTGCAGTACTCATGTGCAGTCCCATGTCGATCACCATGTTGCACAGTCACCATGTTCCGCAGTCCCCTAGTCACCATGTCTGCAGTCACTGCATGTCATGCAGTCACCATGTCGCAGTCACCATGTTGCAGTCACCATGTTGCAGTCACCATGTCGCAGTCACCATGTTGCAGTCACCATGTCGCAGTCACCATGTTGCAGTCACCATGTTGCAGTCACCATGTTGCAGTCACCATGTTGCAGTCACCATGTTGCAATCAACGATGTGTACTGTTATGCAGCTGTATAAAGATACAAATGGTTGATTGCAATCACAACATTCATTTCTTTTCTTTTATTAATTAGGTTACACATAATAACAACATCCTGTATGTGTATTGTCTACTTTCAACTGCTGACCCTCCACCAATTGCTGACCCTCCACCAACTGCTGACCCTCCACCAACTGCTGACCCTCCACCAACTGCTGACCCTCCACCAACTGCTGACCCTCCACCAACTGCTGACCCTCCAACAACTACTGACCCTCCATCAACCGCTGACCCTCCACCAACTGCTTACCCTCCACCAACTGCTGACCCTCCATCAACCGCTGACCCTCCACCAACTGCTGACCCTCCACCAACTGCTGACCCTCCACCAACTCCCTCTAGGCCTTCAATCTCTCTATTTCCTCAAGCATCATTCTATTATCTCTCCAGCACTCCCCTCCCTCTACCCATCCCTCCATCCTTCCCTCCCTCTACCCATCCCTCCATCCTTTCCTCCCTCTACCCATCCCTCCATCCTTCCCTCCCTCTACCCATCCCTCCATCCTTTCCTCCCTCTACCCATACCTCCATCCTTCCCTCCCTCTACCCATCCTCCATCCTTCCCTCCCTCTACCCATCCCTCCATCCTTCAATCCCTCTACCTATCCCTCCATCCTTTCCTCCCTCTACCCATCCCTCCATCCTTCCCTCCCTTTACCCATCCCTCCATCCTTTCCTCCCTCTACCCATACCTCCATCCTTCCCTCCCTCTTCCCATCCCTCCATCTTTCCTCCCTCCCTTTACCCATCCCTCCATCCTTCAATCCCTCTACCTATCCCTCCAGCCTTCCCTCCCTCTACCTATCCCTCCAGCCTTCCCTCCCTCTACCCATTCCTCCATCCTTCCCTCCAAGAGTTCCTGAAATACGTTATATTTTCTTACAACTAAAGACGCGAAAATTAGGTAAACAAAATGAGTCTGAACTTCCAATAATAATAATAATAATATCTTTATTTACTACAAGTACATGTACATGGTATACAGTCCTAGCTGACATCAGTGACATATTACTATGTATATGGAAAGTCCCTTGTTATGCTGAGCATTTCGGGCAGATTAGGTCAGTGTCCCAGGATGCGACTCACACCAGTCGACTAACACCCAGGTACCCATTTTACTGATGGGGAACATAACAACAGGTGTAAAGAAACACGCCCAATGTTTCTGCCCTGGCTGGGAATCGAACCCAGGCCCTCGCCGTGTGAAGCGAGAGCTTTAGCCACCAGAGCCACCAGACCACCAGAGCCCCTAAGATACTGGAGGTGTAATTTCGTGGCTGTTGTCAAAGATCATAAGTATTTCCTCACCAGTAAGAGTTTTGATAGATCTTACGTATTTCCTCACCAGTAAGAGTTTTGATATATCTTACGTATTTCCTCACCTGGAGTTTACCTGGAGTTTACCTGGAGAGAGTTCCAGGGGTCAACGCCCCTGCGGCCCGGTCTGTGACCAGGCCTCATGTTGGATCAGAGCCTGATCAACCAGGCTGTTACTGCTGGCCGCACGCAGTCCAACGTACGAACCACAGCCTGGCTGGTCAGGCACCGACTTTAGGTGCCTGTCCAGTGCCTGCTTGAAGACAGCCAGGGGTCTATTGGTAAGTCCCTTTATGTATGCTGGGAGGCAGTTGAACAGTCTTGGGCCCCTGACACTTATTGTGTTGTCTCTCAACGTGCTAGTGGCACCCCTGCTTTTCATTGGGGGGGATGTTACATCGTCTGCCGAGTCTTTTGCTTTCGTAGGAAGTGACTCTCGTGTGCAAGTTTGGTACTAATCCCTCAAGGATTTTCCAAGTGTATATAATAATGTATCTCTCCCGCCTGCGTTCCAGGGAGTACAGGTTTAGGAACTTCAAGCGTTCCCAGTAATTGAGGTGGTTTATCGCAGTTATGCGTGCCGTGAAGGTTCTCTGTACATTTTCTAGGTCAGCAATTTCACCTTCCTTGAAAGGTGCTGTTAGTGTGCAGCAATATTCCAGCCTAGATAGAACAAGCGACCTGAAAAGTGTCAACATGGGCTTGACATCCCTGGTTTTAAAGGTTCTCATTATCCACCCTGTCATTTTTTTGGCAGATGTGATTGCTACAGTGTTATGGTCGTTGAAGGTGAGATCCTCTGTCATGATCACTCCCAGGTCTTTGACATTATTTTTTCGCTCTATTGTGTGGTTGGAATTTGTTTTATACTCCGATGAGATTTTAATTTCCTCACGTTTTCCATATCGGAGTAATTGAAATTTCTCATCATTGAACTTCATATTGTTTTCTGCAGCCCATTTAAAGATTTGGTTGATGTCTGCTTGGAGTCTTGCAGTGTCTTCAACGGTGGACACTGTCATGCAGATTCGGGTATCATCTGCAAAGGAAGACACGGCACTGTGGCTTATATCCCTGTCTATGTCCGATATAAGGATGAGGAACAGGATGGGAGCGAGTACTGTGCCTTGTGGAACAGAGCTTTTCACCGTAGCCGCCCCAGTAAGAGTTCTGATACATCTTACGTATTTCCTCACCAGTAAGAGTTCTGATACATCTTACGTATTTCCTCACCAGTATGAGTTTTGATAGATCTTACGTATTTCCTCACCAGTAAGAGTTTTTCTCTACAGGGTTCGGGATATATGGTGTGAGTGATAGCTCATTGTTTACCCAGACTGTGGGAGTCATGTTAGGTTCTTGATAGTGAAGTATTAGATGATGTGGTGTAGTGATGCTCTGATGGTGATATAGTGATGCTGTGTTGGTACTGTGTGCTGTGTAAGTATTAGTGTGCTGCTGTAGTGATGCTCTGTGGTGATGTAGTGGTGCTGTGGTGCTGCTGCTGTAGTGGTGCTGTGGTGCTGCTGCTGTAGTGGTGCTGTGGTGCTGCTGCCGTTGTGGTACTGTAGTGGTGCTGTGGTGCTGCTATTGTTGTGGTGCTGCTTTTGTTGTGGTACTGTAGTGGTGCTGTGGTGCTGCTGCTGTAGTGGTGCTGTGGTGCTGCTGCTGTAGTGGTGCTGTGGTGCTGCTGCTGTAGTGGTACTGTGGGTGCTGCTGCCTGTATGTGCGTGCTGGCGTAGTGGTGCTGTGGTGCTGCTATTAGTTGTGGTGCTGCCTGTTGTGGTACTGTAGTGGTGCTGTGGTGCTGCTTGTAGTGGTGCTGTGGTGCTGCTGCTGTAGTGGTGCTGTTGTGGTACTGTAGTGGTGCTGTGTGCTGTACTGTAGTGGTGCTGTGGTGCTGCTGCTGTTGTGGTACTGGTTTGTGTGCTGCTGTGGTACTGTGGTGGTGCTGGGTGCTGCTGCTGTGTGGTGCTGGTGCTGCTGCTGTGTGGTGCTGGTGGTGCTGTGTGCTGTGCTGTGTCACTGTGGTCTTGCTGCTGTAGTGGTGCTGTGGTGCTGCTACTGTAGTGGTGCTGAGGTGCTGCTGCTGTTGTGGTACTGGGGTGGTGCGGTGGTACTGCTGTTGTGGTACTGGGGTGGTACTGAGGTGCTGCTACTGTTGTGGTACTGGGGTGGTACTGTGTGCTGCGTTGTGGTACTGGGGTGGTGCTGGTGCTGCTCGTTGTGTACTGGGGTGGTGCTGTGGTGCTGCGTTGCTGGTACTGGGGTGGTCTGTGGTGCTGCGTGTTGTGGTACTGGTGGTGGTGCTGCACTGTTGTGGTACTGGGGTGGTCTGTGGTGCTGCTACTGTTGTGGTACTGGGGTGGTGCTGAGGTGCTGCTACTGTTGTGGTACTGGGGTGGTGCTGTGGTGCTGCTGTTGTGGTACTGGGGTGGTGCTGTGGTGCTGCTACTGTTGTGGTACTGGGTGTGGGTGCTGCTGTTGTGGTACTGGGGTGGTGCTGGGTGCTGCTACTGTTGTGGTACTGGGGTGGTGCTGTGGTGCTGCTGCTGTTGTGGTACTGTTGTGGTACTGTGGTGCTGCTACTGTTGTGGTACTGGGGTGGTGCTGAGGTGCTGCTACTGTTGTGGTACTGGGGTGGTGCTGAGGTGCTGCTCTGTTGTGGTACTGGGGTGGTCTGTGGTGCTGCTACTGTTGTGGTACTGGGGGCTGGTGCTGCTACTGTTGTGGTACTGTGGTGCTGCTACTGTTGTGGTACTGGGGTGGTGCTGAGGTGCTGCTACTGTTGTGGTACTGGGGTGGTGCTGCTGTTGTGGTACTGGGGTGGTGCTGTGGTGCTGCTACTGTTGTGGTACTGTGGTGCTGCTACTGTTGTGGTACTGGGGTGGTGCTGAGGTGCTGCTACTGTTGTGGTACTGTGGCTGTGGTGCTGCACTGTTGTGGTACTGGGGTGGTGCTGTGGTGCTGCTACTGTTGTGGTACTGGGTGGTATTTGGGGCTGCTACTGTTGTGGTACTGGGGTGGTGCTGAGGTGCTGCTACTGTTGTGGTACTGGGGTGGTGCTGAGGTGCTGCTACTCTTGTGGTACTGGGGTGGTGCTGTGGTGCTGCTACTGTTGTGGTACTGGGGTGGTGCTGTGGTGCTGCTCTGTTGTGGTACTGGGGTGGTGCTGTGGTGCTGCTACTGTTGTGGTACTGGGGTGGTGCTGTGGTGCTGCTACTGTTGTGGTACTGGGGTGGTGCTGTGGTGCTGCTACTGTTGTGGTACTGGGGTGGTACTGTGGTGCTGCTACTGTTGTGGTACTGGGGTGGTACTGTGGTGCTGCTACTGTTGAGGTACTGGGGTGGTGCTGCTACTGTTGTGGTACTTGGGTGGTACTATGGTGCTGCTTCTGCTTGATGTTGCGGTGATCCTATCGTGGTACTCTTTTGAGGCTTTCCTTAATGTTGAGGCTGTGAACCTTGCTGTTTGGTAAGTGTGTGTGTGTGTGTACTCACCTAGTTGAGGTTGCAGGGGTCGATTCACAGCTCTTGGCCCCGCCTCTTCATCTGTGTGTGTGTGTATTTGTTTGTTTGTGTGTGTGTGTGTATCTTCTAATTGTACTCACCTAATTGGGGTTGCAGGGTCGAGACTCAGCTCCTGGCCCCGACTCTTCACTGATCGCTACTGGGTCCACTCTCTCCCTGCTCCATGAGCTTTATCATACCTAGTCTTTAAGCTATGTATGGTTCCTGCCTCCACTACATCACTTGCTAGACTATTCCACTTCCTGACAACTCTATGGATGAATAAATACTTCCTAACATCCCTTTGACTCATCTGAGTAGGACATTCCTCTTAGCTCTGGAACTAACCTTGTCGCAAACCATTGCACTTACTCTAATTTCTTGATGTGCTTGACCAGGTGTGGGTTTCAAACTGGTGCTGCATACGCTAGTATGGGCCTGACGTACACAGTGTACAGTGTCTTGAACGATTCCTTACTAAGGTATCAAAAAGCTATTCTCAGGTTTGCTAGTCGCCCGTATGTGCAACAGTTATCTGGTTGATGTGTACTTCCGGAGACGTGCTTGGTGTTCTATTCACCCCAAAATCTTTCTTCTTGAGCGAGGTTTGCAGTCTTTGGCCACCAAGCCTATACTCTGTCTGCGGTCTTCTTTGCCCTTCCCCGATCTTCATGACTTTGCATTTGGCGGGGTTAAATTCGAGAAGCCAGTTGCTGAATCTGGTGTCCAGCATGTCCAGGTCTCTTTGAAGTCCTGCCTGATCCTCATCTGATTTAATTCTCCTCATTAACTTCACATTATCTGCGAACAGGGACACTTCTGAGTCTCTCCCTTCCGTCATGTCATTCACATATACCAAGAAGAGCACTGGTCCTATGACTGACCCCTGTGGAACCCCACTCGTCACAGACGCCCACTGTGATACCTCGTCACGTACCATGACCCGTTGTTGCCTCCCTGTCAGGTATTCTCTGATCCATTGCAGTGCCCTTCCTGTTATACGTGCCTGATCCTCTAGCTTCTTCACTAATCTCTTGTGAGGAACTGTGTAGAAGGCATTCCTGCAATCCAAGAAAACGCAATCAACCCACCCTTCTCTCTCGTGTCTTACTTCTGTTACTTTGTCATAGAACTCCAGAAAGTTTGTGACACAGGATTTGCCTTCCATGAATCCGTGCTGGTTGTCGTTTATAATCTTTTTCCGTTCCAGGTGCTCCACCATTCTCCTCCAGATAATCTTCTCCATGGCTTTGCACACTATACACGTCAGTGACACTGGATCGTGGTTAGTGGCACACACAGCATCTCTGCTTCCTCTCTAAGGACCCACGGGGAGATGTTGTCTGGTCCCATCGCCTTTGAGGTATCAAGGTCACTGTGCCACTTCTTCACCTCCTCCTCAGTTGTGTGTATGTCATCCAACACTTGTTGGTATATTCCTTGTTGATGTCCCCCTCTGTTCTGTCCTCTCAGAGTCCTTCCTGTCTCCCCTGTAAATACTTCCTTAAATCTCGTGTTGAGAGCCTTACATACCTCTTGATCAGTTCTTGAGTTCCCTACCTTCTTTCCTCAGCCTGATCACCTGGTCTTTGACTGTTGTCTTCATCCTAATGTGACTATACAGCAGTTTCGGGTCAGACTTGACTTTCGATGCTATGTCATTTTCGTACTGTCGCTGGGCCTCCCTCCTTATCTGTGCATACTCGTTTCTGGCTCTACGACTAATCTACTTATTTTCCTGGGTCCTTTGCCTTCTGTACTTTTTCCATTCTCTAGCGCACTTAGTCTTTGCCTCCCTACACCTTTGGGTAAACCAAGGGCTCGTTCTGGACTTCCCATTATTTCTGTTGCTCTTGGGAACAAACCTTTCCTCTGCTTCCTTGTATTTTGTTGTTACGTATTCCACCATTTCGTTTCTGACTTTCCTACCATGTCTCTGTCCCACTGAACCTCCTGCAGGAAGTTCCTCATACCTGTGTAGTCCCCCCTTTTATAGTCTTGGTTTTCCCTTTCAACTCCTGTTGCCCTGTCCACTTGTAACTCTACTATGTACTCAAAGCTCAGAACCACATGGTCACTGGCTCCCAGGGGCCTCTCATATGTGATGTCCTCAATGTCTTAGCTGCTCAGGGTGAACACGAGGTCCAGTCTTGGTGGTTCGTCCTCTCCTCTCTCTCTGGTAGTGTCCCTGACATGTTGATGCATGAGGTTTTCCAGTACCACATCCATCATCTTGGCTCTCCATGTCTCTGGACCCCCATGTGGCTCCAGGTTTTCCCTATCGATCTCCCTGTGATTGAAATCGCCCATGACCAGTAACTTTGCTCTGCTCGAGTGAGCTCTTCTTGCCACCTCAGCCAGTGTGTCCACCATTGCTCTGTTGCTCTCTTCATATTCCTCTCTTGGCCTCCTGCAGTTCTGTGGTGGGTTATACATCACTGCAATGACTACCTTATGTTCCCTAGGCTGAATTGTACCTACTATGTAATCCATTTCACTAATCACGTCCATGCCTTCCATTTCCTCAAATCTTCATCGGTTTCTTTCGAGCAGTGCAACCCCTCCTTCCCCTCTGGTCCTTCTATCATTCCTTGGGATCTGATATCGTGGTGGGAAGATTGTGTACTCACTTAATTGTACTCACCTAATTGTGGTTGCAGGGGTCGAGACTCAGCTCCTGGCCCCGCCTCTTCGCTGTCTGCTACTGGGTCTCTGCTCTCCCTGCTCCATGAGCTTTATCATACCTTGTCTTAAAACTATGTATGGTTCCTGCCTCAACTATATCTTTCTCTAGACTATTCCACTTCCTGACTACTCTGTGGCTGAAGAAATGCTTCCTGACATCCCTTTGACTCATCTGAGCCTTCAGCTTCCAGTTGTGTCCCCTTGTTTCTGTGTTCCCTCTCTGGAACATCCTGTCACTGTCTACCTTGTCAATTCCCCGCAGTATTTTGTATGTCGTTATCATGTCTCCTCTGACCCTTTCTTTCCTCCAGTGTTGTTAGTCCTATTTCCCTCAACCTTTCTTCATAAGACAGACTCCTGAGTTGTGGAACTAACCTTGTCGCAAACCTTTGCCTCTGCGAGTTTCGTTTCTGTGACTGCTATGATGTCTGGGGACTTCTCATTGATTCTTTCATTCCATTCCTCATATTTAATCGCTATTCCATCCGCGTTCGTGTACCAAACCAACTTCGTTTCCAAAACTGTGGTCCTGGGGGAATATTGGGGTTTGGGGGGGGGGACCCTTTAAGGGAACCATGGGGGTTGTGGGGGGGGTGGGTTTTGGGTGTGGGGTGGGGCAGAGGGAAAAATTGGGGTTTGGTTTGATTGTTTGGGTTTCCTTGGGGGTTGTGGTTGGGTCCCTTTGGTGGGGGTTTTGAGGGGTTGTTTTTTCCTTTCCCCTGGGTTCCCCCCTTTTTTTCTCCTTTTTTGCCTTTCCTCGTTCCTCCTTTCGTCTTTTTACCCTTTTTTCCCCTTTTAGTTTCCTTTCCTTGTGTTCTGTCTGATCAAAGGGACACCCCCTTTCTTGGTATTTCCCTTTGTCCCTCCGTGTCCCGTTTTACTACCCCAATTTTACTTTTCCCCATTTTTTGCAGGGTTCCAACTCAGGTTTTTCCCGGCCCCGGCCTCTTCCTATTCCGGTACTTTCTCCTTTTTTTTTCCTGCTTCCATAAATTTTTTCATAATTTTCCCTTAAAAAAGTTTTCCCTTCCTTTCTTGCAGCTATTCCACTTTTTTTTAATACTCCCAGGCCTTTAAAACTTCCTTCCCCTTTTTCTGAGTTCTTCCCCCCTTCCAGGTTCCCCGTTTTGGTTTCCTCCTTTTGGAACCCTTTTTGGGCACTACAAAAAACCTTTTTGGTTTTCCCCCGGGGGTTTTTTATTGTTTTCATGTTCCTTCCCCCCTTCCCTTTAAAAAAATGGGGGAAAAAAAAAAAAAGGGGAAAAAGGGGGGTTGGGGGGGGAAATAGGGGTGGAAAATTTTGCATTTTTAATTTCCTTGACGGTTACCTAGGTTTTGGGCCAACCCCGGTGCGCAAATCTATTTATTGGGGCCTTTTAAAAAAATTTTTCACTTGGGTAAGTTTTCTTAAAGGGTTCCCGTGGGGGTTATTTTTCCATTTTCATGTGTTAAAAAACTCCTTTCCCCGCCTCTTCAAAATTTTCCTTTTAAATGGTCACTTCCCGCGCCCGAGTTTACCCCTTCCTTTTTCTTAAAGAAATGTTTGAAAAATGCCCCCCTACTTGGCCAAATTTCCCTTCCCCGAACTTTGTTGCCTTTGGAAAATTCCAAATTTGTTATTCCCTTTTTTGGAAGTCTTAAACTTTCCAAATTTTGTCCCTTTTTTTTCGGCCCAAAATTTTTAACCGCCCCCGGGGGGGAAACCCCCACCTAAATTTTTACTCACCATTTGTGGTTGCAGGGGCCCAGCCCAAGGGTCCTGGCCCTGCCTTTTTCACTGATTGCTACTAGGTCCTCTCTCCCTGCTCCATGAGCTTTACCCAAAACCCAGTCTTAAAAAATATGTATGGTTCCTGCCCCACTATGTCGCTTTCTGCTATTCCACTTCCCAAAAACTCTATGACTGAAGAAATACTTCCTTTAAATCCCCTTTTACTCATAGGAGTTTTTCAACTTCCAATTTGACCCCTTTTTGTTTCTGTGTCCCTCTCTGAACATCTTTTTCTCTGTCCACCTTATCTTTTTCCTCGCAGTATTTTATATGTCGTTATCATGTCTCCCCTAACCCCCCTGTCCTCTAGTGTCGTTTTTTCCCATTTCCTTAACCTTTTTTCGTAGGACAATTTCCC